>CAHIKZ030000416.1:1175000-1455000 GCA_903632075.3 Acanthosepion pharaonis
CTACTGCGGGAAAAATCTTCTGACTTGTAAATCATATATCGAAAGATACATGATTGCCCAAGCGCGTATAACTGACCCGACTGGCATAGAGATCTCATCAATTTACAGTTGCGTTAGCTAGATGTAACCGTAAATTCTATGCTAAGTTTCTTTTCTCGCACTTCCCATTTGTGGATCTCACTTCCAGCTCCATACTTTCCAGCCAATTTTAATCTCCAAAAATTTAAATGTAATGTCAATCGCTATCTACTGTCCTGATTAATCGTCTCTTGTTCTCGCACCGTAGCTTAGTGGCTTTACTGCCTTGTTTGGGGTGAACTCTATTTAAAAAACAAAAAAGAAAAGAAAGTGCTCAATATCAGGGATATAAGGTGTGTAAATATAAGAGTATATATATATATATATATATATGAAAATTTCTCTGATTTAACCAGTAGAGAAGACAATATTTATGAATAAAAATGACAATAGGGAAACTAGTAATTGCTGACGCGTTTCGTCCAATGTGGACTTTATCAAAGCAAAATACGAAAATGAAATTAAATGAACAAAGTAACTAATAAAAACAAAAACAGAATGTACCTAGCAACTGGAATGTCGAGAAACGCTATTTTCATATTTTTTAACTGAAAAATAACGTCAGTAATTGTCACGTGTGGAGAATATTGATAAAGTCCACACTGGACGAAACGCATCAACAATTACCAGTTTTCCTATTGTCATTTTTATTCATATATATATATATATATATATATATATATATATATATATATATATATATATATATATATATATATATATATATATATATATATATATATAAAGATATTTTTGTAGGTACAAAATTTAATGACAGAAATAAAAGGGTAAAACTTAATATTACTAGACATATTTAAAACGGGCGAAGCAACCGGTTTCGCTCCCGCTCTTCAGGCTTCAACGGGAGATTTAATTTAAATTAAAACAACAGAAAATGTACAATAAAATGGAAGTTGAGGAGGTGAGGGGAAAATATATATATATATCATATGAGATTATAGTGAAAACATTTTGAAATCGCTACACAAAAGCTTTCGTGTTTCAATACTATGATCGTACTTCTTCAGTCAATGGTAACTGGTCATTAAAGTCACCAGTTACCATTTAATCCCTCATTATTTACCATCCCCTGAAGTACAATCATAATATTGAAACATGAAAGCTTTTGTGTAGTGATTTCATAATGTTTTTATTATAATCTCTTATAATAAAAATAATAATAATATATTGCTCTACTTTGTATTGAGAACTATTTTTTAAAATGCCACGAACAGTGAATTTTTACTCCTTTTCTTTCTCTCGGTGGAGTAATGGATAGCGGCTTGTATAGAGGAATCGGAGAGCCGATTTCGAATTCCAGTCGAATCCACTACATTCACTTACGTGCTAATACCCTTGGGAAAGGTGTGAATCCTCTTCTTCTCCCTCCAGCTATGGGTAAATAGCTGGACAGACTGGGTTCTATAGCCTTGGATGGCAACTGGTCTAGGAGAAGGACAGCTCTGCGGAGAGTCGATTGGGGACCCTGTGGTACGTAGTGCACCAGGTCTCTGTATTCGGCCCTTCAAAAAGTGTGGATGGCCCTGCACGAAACCTTCACGGCTATAATCAAATCTCATGTGCTGTTGTCGGACTGTCGGTTTCCTGGGAACTGATCTGCTTGAACCTCATACCTCGAATTCGACGGGAGAGAGAGTCAGTGTGTATATATATATATATATATATATATATATATATATATATATATATATATATAGTTATAGTGGAACACTCCTATTCTATAGTTAATAGACTCTCCCACCTATAATAAGTAGGAGTAGTAAGAGTAACAAGGCAGTCCGCAGTGAGTTTGACCGATGTCGATGTCGGACGACCGTTAGTCGGATATTAAAGTATCAGCCAGCACAACTAGATTACTACGTCATTACCTATTATATCAAGTTCCTAACGTTTTGTACGTCGAACCTATTTTAGGACCGACTTAGTACAAATACAAGCCCCCACTGTGAAACCACTACATAACAATTTGGCGACGAGGAATTCGGATTCATACGGAGGAAGAAAAACCTTTTCGTACTACATATTATATATATATATATATCATACTTTAGATCGCTACATGAGAAAAAAAAAGCTTAGACAATCAACGTTCAATTACCTTCTCTTTTGAACTCCTCCTGCCCATATCTACAAAATGTATTTTTTGTATCCAAAACGTATATCAAGTGGCAACGCTGTTTCATGCTTGAACACAATCTCCAAACCATCTTATATCTTTATACATGTTCTGTCCCGGATACTGAACACATTTAGATTATAAATATAACATACCTTAAAACTCTTACACACACGTTTTCCTTGTCAGCAAATTAATTTCTATATTCTGTTGTCGAAGCTGTAAAGAATATGCCGACAATTTTTGCTACTTTTTAAGCGACCGAGCTCGCGTCTTTCTACTTTATATTAACAATCGACCCAGGGAACATTCACAGATCATTAGTAAATATACATGCAGATGGGAGCACTTCCAAAAATCTAGATAAGTGGGGTACGGATACCGGTACCAGTTCGCGAAGAATTTCCAGGAAACAAAGAAACGGTAGTCACACTCGCCACGGGAAACTGGCGGGATATCTGACGCAGTTTTTTTTCTCTTTCTTAACATTTTTATTTTAGTTTTAGGTTTAGAATTTTTTTATGCTTTCATTTTTCAATTATTGCTATACAACTAACATATGTGGCAGCAGATTCGAGACATGAGGCCGTCCATGCGACGGTGGTGCGACCTCTACTGCTACGGTTTTCTCGCCGCCGCCACCCGTTGCAAGACTTAAGGACCCGGCGCCTTTCGGGAAGACTTTCGCCTGCGTCTTAGGACCGACTGACCCGTGCTCGACCACAAAACAGTGAACTGAAATACGTATGACAACACCATTGTGATGATGATGATGGTGTGGCGCGTGACTGAGCGGGAACCACACCTAAGAATACCAAAATACCATTTTCATGGATGGATATATATATATATATATATATATATATATCTACAAAATCAATATAAAATTTTTTAAAATTGATGCAATCATTATATATTCATTATATTTTTCTGTTATAAATGAATAATATTACGAATATCCAAATAATATTTTCTCGGGTCGTTATTATATAATTAATTGGCACAAATAGTTCCAAAATGGCCCTGAGATAGGAAATATCTCAAAAAAAAAAAAACACACACACAAAAACACTGGACTGATATCTTTGTTCGCCAGTCCCTAGCTCATTGAGGGGAGAGAAAAAATTAAAAAAATAAAAAAAAACCGCCGTATCAGATAGGGAAAACACTGATCTAGATGAGTATTTTCTGGCAGCTGATCTCTCCCCTTATCAAGCTCTAACAGCTCCAGTGATTGAGAGTATGGAACTGGCTAGGTGCATTCAATACCTCCAAAACTAAGACTGTAATGTTTCATCTCTGAGCGGATGCTGAATATTATCAGGTCATCCTGAACGGTTTGCATCCTCAATGAATCTTCTTGGTTTCAACGTCTATTTTTGACTAAAGTTCACCCCCAGTCCTCAATATATGATCTATTGATGAAGATGCTATAAAAACGGTCAGTTCATTCTACTTCTCCAGAAAGTACCAAACTCCTCCTGTCACGCTCCATCTTTACAAGAGCGAGATCAGACCAAAAATAGAATATTGACGCTATATCTGGGCTAGAGGTGTTTCAAATCATTCTATCACTCCATTTGATTCCTTCTGCTATGATTTACCTCAGATTAGACCAAAAATGACGTAGTGGCACTCCACCTGGACTGAGGCTAGCCAGTCTGCACATACAGGCTCGACAGAGGTCAGAAGTATTTGCACAGCCTTGTGAGTGATGTATTATTTTCGACCTTACAACCTCTTTTCCACAGACGACTGATCGCTATTTCCACGGCAAATGTTCCAAGCTACAACATTCCACTGCAGACCTTTACATCTAAAAATCTACAATGCCACATTCACAGGGTTGAATCATTGTCATTTCATTGGTAAGAATTGGTTTGAATTTCATTGAATTACTTTTTTTTTATTCTTTTGACTACTGAAGCCAGTTTTAAGATGCGCCAGGCCATGCACACTATAGCGAACCAACTTCATTCTCTTCATATTCCATTGGTCAGATGAAAGTTTCATTGGAACAGCTTCTTCCCATGAGCCACTCCTTTGTGGAACCGACTTCCAAAAGGATGTTTCTCTGATCACTAAAGTCTTAACCTGTTCAAGCTAGAATTAACCATTATTTTTCCCTACATATCTTCAGAAACTATACGTCTTACCTCTTACTCTGTAACCCTCTAACTTGAATGGCTCTTGAGCTATGTACAGAGTGAATATCTCTGTAAAAAAAAAAAAAAAAATAGACAGTCCCTTTACACATCAAGATTCAGGAAGTAAACCAGTAACTAAAACAACTTATAAAAAGTTTTTCTTATATTTTTAACAAAAACTGTTTCAATAAATGTTTCCTACTAATATACACACATTGTCTCTCATATATGTGTGTGTGTAAATATATAGAAAAATAGGAAAGAACACGTTAGGTAAATAATCCGAAGTTTGTTTTTATTTTTAAAAAACAGTGCTCAATACAAAAGTAGAGCCTAGATTCCAAAAATTTAACTTGAGGATGAATCAGAGCTTGATACTTTAATTCAATTTAATTTTAATAATTACATTGAAGTTTTTGAAACAACTCTTTATGTAGAATCCTATTTTTAAAAGGAATATATATATTTATAAATAATATATATATATATATATATATATATATATATATATATATATACATACATATACACACATTTTGGACTGATTTTAATGCGAATTAAGTTTAAGCGTCTGATGATTTTTTTTTTCTTTTAGATTTGACAGACATTTGGGCAATATTATTTTTCACCAATAACACTGATTTATTTATTGCTGACTGATCCATCTTAAACACCATATATATATATATATATATATATATATATATATAAAAAGAGAGAGATAGAGAGAATTAAATATTCAACTTTTCTGTCCGATTTGGAGTTAGTTTTGTTAATGTGTGATATCAACTTTTAAACATTTAGGAAAAATTTATTAAGAAAAAGATTTCTCTAAATAAATTTGATTTTACTATCAAGCCCGCTGACGTGTAGATACTATATACATGAGACTCAGACTAGACAGATAAATTGAACATTTATTTGTTGCTATAAATGCTCTATCTCCTGCTACTGAGCACTTTAATTCCAAAGACTGCTTGCCTTAAAAAATGTTATCTTCTAGAAATACTGTTCAACCATTTTCTCTGGTAAAACAGAATCTCTCTTATTGAGTATATATTTGTGTGACAGATTTCACAGTGCACAGATACTACACTAATCCAAGGCAGATGTGCCAAGCAGGGAACACTGATCATAGGAACAGTACCCATTTACTACCCATCCATGCCAGGGAACAACACTCTGATCCTATACTTGTCAAGGCAGGGTGGAATGCACAGATGCTAGGAAAAATGCACAGATACTACATTGTCCAAAGCAAAGATATTGAGAGCAACACACTGATCCGAGAAAGAATACACACATAATATGCTTATCTGAGCCAGGAAAGAACACCGATCCTAGAAACAGTGCACAGATACTACACTTGTCTGAGGCAGGGAGCCACACTGATTGTAGAAACAGTGCAGAAATACCACACTTGTCCAAGACAGAATGCTAAGGAGCTACACACTGATCCTAGGATCAGTGCACAGATACTACACTTGTTTGATGCAGAGAGCGAGAGAGGAGCTACACACTGATCCTAGGAAGAATGCACAGATACTACACTTGCCCAAGACAGAGAGCAGCACTGATTCTAGAATCAGTGCACATATACTACCCTTGTCTGAGGTGGAGAGCTAGGGTGGAACATCGAGATCAACGCACAGATACTACACTTGTCCAGAGCAAAGATCCTGGGAGCAACGCACTGATCATAGGAACAATGAATAGATATTAGCCTGGGAGCAACACTGATCCTGGGAACATTCCACAGATACTACGTTTGTCCAAGAAAATTGTTAGGGAGCAACACACTGATCCTAAAAACTGTGCACAGATACTACACATGTATAAGGCAGAGAATGAAGGAGGAACACCTGGATCCTAAGAATAATGCACAGATACTACACTTGTCTGAGGCAGATAGCTGGGGGAGGAACACCTGGATCCCAGGGGGAATGCACAGATACGACACTCGTCTGGAAATCAACACCGGTTCTGTGTAGATTGCACAGCTACTACAGACATCAAGGCAGAGAGTAACAAAGTTCCAAAGTTAAAGTGCCAATACATATGTAAATAAACCTAAATATTTTTTTTTCTTTTTTTTTTATGAATTCTGTTTGTGTTGGGATTTTTTAAAAAAGCAAGAGAAAGTTGATAGAATAAAAATACTTCATCTGAAAAACATAAAATATTAATTTAGGTTAGTTTAATATTTAGACCCCACTTTAGGATGAAGTCAATATCAAAGTTATGTTCCTCTTTAATGACAAAATAATTGAACCCTTTACGACATTCAAAAAGACAGTCTGAACATTATATCTGGCAACTTTATTGAGGAGGTTTAAAATAGGCATTTTTTTTTCCCCAGCATATTCATGAAAAGCATTAACAATGATTTGTTTTTCCCCCCCACATGTTAACTCATGCTGCAAATGTTTGCTGGAATTTCCAAGTCAAGAAACATAAATGAAGAAAAATAAATCCTTCACCGATCAATTATACCAGAGAATGATTGAAGAATGCATCAGGCAAAATTTGATGATTTAAAAAAAAAAAAAAAAATCCACAATAGCAAAATCAATGCAACTATCCAGTGGCAAAACAAGAATGTTTAATCTCCAAATTTTAAGACGATATTTATTTGATGTTGTTTAGACTTGTTATGTGTAAGCCTGTATCAAACTTTGGTTTATCGGTAGTCGTGCTTTTCAGGTAAGGAACAACCGGATCTTTTAACAATGACATTGGCTGCATAATGGGCACAATTAATGCACTCAGAAATTGGCTTCCCATTAATTAGTTGAGCCAGGAATCCTAAAAAGAAAGGGAAAAAAAAATCAGGTAAGTTGGCAATTTTAAAGCAAAAGAAATTTAAGTATTAGTAAGCACATTTATAAAAAAAAAAAAAAAACAAAAAAAAACATGTATCTTTCCTGTCAATGCATTCACTTCAGTGTTGAATATTAATCATATCAATGAAACATGATATCACAAACATTTCAGATCGGAATTCAGTTAATACTGCTGACTTAGTGATCTACCTTGATTTATATATATATATGTATTTAAATAAAAAGAAAGAACAGCAAGATATATAATCCGGTGTTCTTATAGATATTTTTATTTTTACAAAATAGTGCTCAATGTAAATTTACAGAGCATTAATATTATAAATTAATTGATTTAAAATATGTTTTTTTTTCCGCTACTTAGAACTGTGTAGCGGAAAAAAAAACATATTTTAAATCAATTAATTTAATTATATATATATATATATATATATATATATATATATATATATATATATATATATAGTTAAATTCCCAGATGAATTCTGTAGACAAGACAAAATATATATATATATATATATATATATATATATAATATATAGATTGATTATATATATTGTCCATATATATATATATATATATATATATATATATGATAAGTAAATATAAATGGAATGAAGAAAATATCTGGAAAAACAAAACAAAAATCCTTAAAAATCATTCATATCAAAACAACATAATCGCATTTTAAGGATTTTTGTTTTGTTTTTCCAGATATTTTCTTTATATATATATATATATATATATATATATATTAATGGTCAGAATTGTATCAGACCAGGGAACAGTAGTATTAAAAAGTGTTTTTTTTTTAAACCAAAAATCCTTGCCCTCATATAAAACAATTTTTATTAAGTGAATATGAAGCTGGTTAAAAAAAATCTAAAAAAAAAAAAAAAAACACTCTTACACTTTAGACATGCAGCTCACCACATCCTCCATAACAATTAAGTTAAATATTTGATTTCCCTTTTTACTGCAAACATTTAAGATACACTTGTATTCCTGTCCTTTTCTATTCTTTCCTTCACCTCTTTTTCCACTTCCCTTCCCATTACACCCAATGTCCTGGTCTTTCAATCATCATACGTCTGTTGTTATTTTTTTTTTTGAAAGATAATTATGTAGCATTCTTTGTGGTTTTTTGAAATAAAGTATTAAATTGGTCATTTTGAAATTATCGCCCGACAAGACCGCCAGGTTGAAACCATGGTTCGCATACTTTAATTGACCTGATCTTTAATGTGTGTGTGTGTTTTCAACAATAAAATATATTAAAAATTTAAAATTATCAGACACACTGGCTTGTATGTTAATAATTTTTCGTTTTATTATTTCAATTAGGTTTCTCAACTAGTTTCAGACAGCATGGCCATCATCAGGAGAAAAAAATCCCAGCTTGTTAGTAGCAGTGAACTACAAGAGGGAATGATTGTCTCTGAAGAAAGTGAACTTTATCAGTAGTTTTCATTTATTTTTTTATTGTTAATTTTGGTCAGTCCTTGTGTTGGTTAAATGGCCTCTTTCAAGTTGTTTTTAAGATAGAGGATAGGGGATTCCTGATGTTTAGAATTCCCTCCTTGGTAATTTTGACAATTTTTCGGGTTGCTGGGAATGGAATGCCTGTGGTAAGTGCATGTTACCATTTAGTTTTTTGGGAGTGTGTGTGATGTGTGTATGTGTATATATTTGTGTAAGTGTACGAGACCTTAACACCTCTGCAAGCATGTCCGTCTTGTGTGAGTGAAAAATACATTATATATATATATATATATATATATATATATATATATATATATATATATATATATAATTTAGTTTATGAAAAAATTAGGTAATCCGTATGGGTAAACTCAAGGAGGATAAAATCCAGAGAGCTCAATGTATGTGTATGTATATGTGTGTGTGTATATATATATATATTTATATATCAGGAAATGGATTAAATCTTAAATTAGATTTATTTTTTTTAATTTCATTTATTCAAACGTTATTTTTCATGGATACTCATATTCGAGTAGAAGCTCTGTTTTTTTTAATTAAACAGTATTTTTTATCCAACTACATCTACTGGTTTGAATATTTGAGAAATTTTGTCAGAAAAATATGTATCCTAGGGTACAAAACGGAACAGATATGAATGTTTCAAGAAACAGTAGAGGGTGTGTTCAAAAGCACTATTTGGACTTTGTTTGACCATAAGTCCTATGTGGCTGAGCAGTTAGGCATATCAGATCTAATGAGGGATCCTCATAGGGGATGCAGGTTCGAATCATGCAGGAGGACGCATATTTTCTGACAAGATTTCTTGAATATTCAGGCTGATATTAATTTAAAAATAAATATATGTATATCCAAACAAGCTTGATTAAAATGTGTTGTATAGGAGTAAAGCCACGCTACCGACACTGTAGCTTGAATATAGATGACCAGAGAGCAAACACAGGCGATCCTATTTTGAATAAGTAGATCACATGATAGTAAAGGAAATATATATATATATATATATATATATATATATATATATATATATATGGGAATTAGTGTGTTTTCTAATTGATCATCATTTCTATTCTATCCTCTATTACTATACAGTCTGCTATTCACTATTTCTTCACTATTTCTCTATACTGATCACAATATGGATTACTATTTGGTGATTACTTTTCAAATGAGTATTATTGAGCAAGTACTATTATTGTAAGTGTTATTTGAAGGCATCTGACACCATTGTTCAAGTCCATTACTATAGTTGTATCTGCAATTACAAAGTCTCTACTACAAGAGCCTTACGAAAGTGACCAGTATTTGTTCACATTACAAAAGTGGCAACGAGTGTTTGTTGACATCACAAAAAAAAAAAGAACTGATAAAAGTTTGTTTTTTTTTCATTTTTTTTATTATATTTTTCTAATTTTCAGATATGCTCAAAGTTGTGGATAAATTTTCCAAAATCCATATTTTGTTATTTTTGTTCAAATACTTTCGACTATTGCAGTCATTATCAAGAACCGATGTGGTGTCCGTGTGGTAGTTAGAAACAATATTTGATATAAACAGAAAAAAAAAAAAAGTTTAGAATTTTGAAGTGAAAACTTTTAATCATTCTCAAAGAGTCAAAGGGAAATATACAGGTAATGTAATGGTTGACGAGCAAAGTTCGAACACTGGTTGAGTTTGTTGCATTCATTTTTGCACAACTGGAAGTGGAATTGGCGAACAGAGTTCAAATTCCGAGCAGTGCATTCACTTTCACACTCAGGCTTCAAAACGCAACATTGAAGGTGATGAATTATTTTCAACTATTGCTGTTTTCATGCAAAATGCTCTCTCAAGCTACCTTCCCTAGTTCCACCAGTTCAGACCTTTACAGCTAAGAGCCACCGTGCTATAGACACAGGGGCAAAAATGACCTGGTTTCCATCTCTATTCCATTTGTAAGGAGGAAGATACATTTGGACAGCGTATTGTCAAGAAAAGATGCCTCCCCAAATATTACAATCTTAATCTCTTCAAGTCCAAGGTAAATCATTATCTATCCTGTGCATTCTCATAGAACCTTATTCAGTAAAACTCTAAAATAGTGTAAAAGAGAAAAAGAAAAAAACAACTCTCAGAGACCCAAGACGTCATTTCTTTATATATGGTAATGAACAAGTAAATTGGTGACCAATCCATGAGAGCATTCAAAAGCGTCTACATGACTTTGTAAGTGGTGAATTATTTACAACCCTACGAATTCTCACAGGCACAAAATACCAAGCCAATTGCTATTTCCACGGAAAATGCTCTGTCGAGCTACATTCCTTCATTCCACCAGTTCAGACCTTTACAGCTAAGAGTTGTCATGCTATGTATAAAGTTAGTTATGTGCCATGCGTGACACACACTTAAGCAATCATGTATCTTCGATTTTTTCCCCACAGTAGGTTGCCACTTTTTCTGCAGTGGACCAGTTACCATCCAAGACTATAGAACCCGGTCTGTCTTGCTATTTTACCCATAGCTGGGGGAAGAAGAAGGGGATTCATATCTTTCCCAAGGTTTTTTTTTTTTTTGCTTTGACATGGACACTCTCTACCCTTGGTATAAAATAGGTCATCAAGAAACGTTGTTCTTACAACAAAACACAACATAAGCTCAGTAGTCTATTAAATGGAATAATGATGACAGAACATATCTTAAGACATAGTATGAGATCAATCAGTCAGTCAGTTATGTGCCATGCGTGACACACGCTTAGGGGATGATGTATCTTTCGATACATGACTGACTAGGCAGATTTTTTTCCCACAGTAGGTTGCCATTTCTTTCTGCAGTAGACCAGTTACTATCCAAGGCTGTAGAACCCGGTCTGACCTGCTATTTACCCATAGCTGGTGGGTGAAGAAAAGGATTTATAGCTATCCCAAGGATATTAGCATGTAAGTGAATGTAATGGATTCGACTGGAATTCGAACTTGGCTCTCCACTTTCTCAATCCGAGCCGCTATCCGTTACTCCACTGTTCTTCCTTTCAAAATCAGTTTAGTAAAATACGAAAATTTTTTTGTACTACGGTATTTCTCTGCAGGAAATTTGATTCATCATCGCACCAGACAATTTTTCTCATTTATCAATCTACACATTGAATACGGCTGCCATATCTGGTCTGATGCTCCTACTATATATCTGACAAAATTCAAAAGATGGGGTCTGTAATGTAATCAATCCTGACCTGGCATCTAGACTTTCAGGTTACTTTCTCTCTGTCTTTTCTATAAATATTTTCATGGCAATTGTTCTGACAAGTTTTCATTTTTGGCAGCTCAACCACATGAATTTAAGCATGCTACTAGATTGGTATCTAGGTCTCACCATCTTACTGTTGAACAAGCTAGATGCAACCATATGTTCTATTCTAATAATTTATTTTCCCACATTTCTCACCTGTAGAACTCCCTTCTGATTTCTTGCTTTCCTGCTGTATGTAGCGGTAGTCTCTGACTGATGCCAAATCAGTCGAGTTTCCATCCAGGCTTGAAGCAATCGGATGTCTAGCCACACTGATGAGCTGTAATACAACTAAACAGTCTGTGGATGACTAACAGCTGCTGCTCCTGCTTAACACATAGCTCTTCATCAGAATTGAGCACTCTGGCTGCTGGTCTAGCATTTATATACATCACATATATAATACATTAAAGGATTCATTTTCTCTGCCATGTGATGATAGCTTAGGGGTAGAGTCTCTAACTGAAGCCAAATCATTTGAGTTTCGATCCCGGCTTGAAGCAATCAGATGTCTAGCCACACTGGTGATACAGTGAGTTTGTCACACATATACATATAGCATTATTAATTGATCAAGAGTTATCCACTTTGGATTACAATTATTCCTTTAACCTCTAATTCTTTGTTTATATAATCAACCCTATTGTTTTTCTATGTAATTACCTCCCTTACTGGAATTCTTCTGTTAGTGAAGAGTCTAGTAAAAAGAATGTTAAAAGTTAAGATAGAATTATCTTATTAACTCGCCTGCCACCTACAATGTTCAAAAATTTAAATGCAACATCTATCGCAGTCTTCAGACTTCTTTACTCCTGTTCTTCTATTGTCATTTCTCCTTATATCTCCCAACTAAAATCTTTTCATTCTCTTTCTCTCCCAGTAACGTCTGGTATACTAGTGGCGTTATCTTTTTGCTTGGGGTGAAATGATTAAAAAAAAAAAAAAAAAAATCCCAACTTTATGAGCAGTCTGACCACCAATTTTTTTTTTTTATTCTTTTTTTTTTCCTTAAACATTTCACCCCAAGCAAAGCAGGTTGGTTGCTTGGGTTTTATGGCATATCAACCACTGTGGGTCATTTAATGCTAAATTAAGTTATACATATATATGTGTAAAAATATATAGAAAATAGGAAAGAACTCATTAGGTAAATAATCCAAAGTTCTTTAGCATTTTTGTTATTTTTAAAAAATAGTGCTCGATACAAAAGTAGAGCATAAATATAATTATATATATAGATATATATATAAGCAAATATATGGATATAGATCTGACAGTATGAAGAAAAATATACAGAAAAACAAAAATCCGAATATGCAATTATGCTGTTTTAATGTTAACATCAACATTAAATTAACATTAAAACAGCATAATTGCATATTCTGATTTTTTCCATTATATATATATATATATTAAATATATAGTACTATTAAATGAATAGCTGGCAACATTATTTTTTCAAAAACATTATCAGAGGCTTTGCTGTTGGATGTAGTTTATTGCCATACCCAGGACGCGGATGTAGTTTATCGCCATACCCAGGACGTGGGTAAGGTCTGGAAAAAACTGGGAGTTCACTATTTTCCCATAGCTGGGACCCTAATAGGTGCTACCACCCCGGGTCAGAGTGGACCTGGGAACACCAGCAATTAACAGGTGGTTCCACACTCCTCAAAACCTCCTGATCAGAAGCCTTGCTGTTGGATGCAGTTTAACATCATACCCAGGACGAAGCAAAGCAGGATTGCCACTGGTTCACAGGGTGTTTTCATGGAAAGAAGCTAAGAGAAAAACCGTGTATAGGGGGAATGAGTAAAGGATAAAAGATGAACAGGTTTCAAGACATCCGAAGACGGCAATTGATAACACATTTAAATTTTTGAAGATTGTAGTTATCTGGGAAGCAAGTCAACAGAAGGGAATTCTGCTGACGAGAAGTGCAAGAAAAGAAGCTCTTGGAGTAGAAGCAGCAGTTATATTTAACTATTTCAATGGTAAAAGGGTGGGACCTAGATGCCAGTCTAGTAGCTGTATTAAAGCTAATTTCTCACAAATGGATGACAAAAGATTGCACTGATAACATTTTATTGCAATTAAGAAAAAGAATACAAAAAAGAAACCATTCATCTCTTGAAAGTTAGATCCGAAGAATGCGGGATGTTTTTTTACTTAAAGGAACGATATATCAGAACATATCTGGAAGATAGGATCAACTTAAATTCTCAGAGTGCCGCAGCAGCATCTTTTATGTTCCTTCAAGACATGGGCAATCATGTTTTTTTTTTTTTTACAACTTCCTACCTTTGTAACACTGAACAATTCCTGCCCTCTTACTATCTCTCACAGTCGATAACCTGCTATCCATTTACACAAACTCCATTGATAGGTTTTTTAATGCCTCTCACAGCCTGGCCTTCGATATGTCCTTTTTCTCCAAGCCCTCTTTTTTCATTATATGTCACGGAGATTTCACTTGTTTCTTTCTGATTCTAAATACAAATGTTATTTGCATTCCAATTTTTTTTTTAAACTTCCTTATTGTTCACATGTTCCATTCATGGTATTCTCAGATTAGGATCAGCATGGAGAGCCTGAATCGCTCACATCCTGAAGAAACAGCACAGCTCATAAAACAACGAATAAACTCCAGATAAGAATCAAACTCACATTCATTTCTACCTTAGAAAGCTTGCCTATATATAGCAGCAACTATACAGGCTGACCTACCAGAGCTTTACGGCTAGCATAAGATCAAATCTAACACTCTAACTGCTGCATTGTGGCCTGATTGTGTTACTCATTTTTTTTCATTTTTTGGCAGGGCGGCAAGAGGATAAAAAAAACGGAACTTACCATTTACTGGGAATAAATGACATAAATGCAGCTGATGATTTCTCATGGACACTGCTATTTTGGTTACATTGAGTAATTGATTGTTTCTTTTTATGGCTTATCAACCTTTTGCAGGTTATTTAAAGCCAGAAAATATTTTTACATAAGAATTTTTTGGAGATAACAATGAATTTACAAGCCCTAATAACAGAGAGGGAAGAGATGGATTCATTCCTTTCTATAATGAACCCGACTGGAATTGGAACTTGTCTCCCCATTTAACAATTCAGAGCCATTATCTGTTACACCACCCACACATCCATGCTTACAGCACCTGGTCCACCCAGTCCTGGGTATGATGATAAACTACATCCGTGTCCTGGGTAAGACGATAAACTACGTCCAGCAGCAAGGCCTCTGATCAGGAGGTTTTGAGGAACGTGGAACCACCTCTGAATTGCTGGTGTTCCCAGGTCCACCCAGACCCAGGGTGGTAGCACCTGTTAGGGTCCTAGCTATGGGCTAATAGTTAACCCCAAAAATGGGGTAAAAACATTATGAAAGTGTAAAAATAGGTTTTACTACCAGAAATACTTTGTAAACAATTATTACCAGCAATAAATTTCTGACAAAAAAAAAAAAAAAAAAACTATAACCAGCAATATGTTTCTGACAAAAAATATTACCAGAAATAGATTTTTGACAAAACAAAATATTACCAGCAATAAAAATTTTGTCAGTATTAAATAATCTATTATGGTTGATATGCCATAAAATAAAACAAACCTGATCTACCCTTCTGGTTCTTGTCTGATTGTCAAAACTAAACAACATCAAATATGGTCAGTAATTAGATTGGTGACGGCTTTGGAATTCCAGGTACTGTAAGCTTGGATGTGCAGGTGGTGTAATGGATAATGGCTTAGAATTGGAAATCAGTGAGCCGAGTTCCAATTAAAGTTCGCTTATGCACAAATACCCTTGGGAACGGTATGAATCAACCTCTTCTCCCCTCCAGCTATGGGTTAAATAGTAGGACTTGTATCAGTAAATCATTATCATCTCCAAAACACTCTTGCAATCTAAAAATATTTTCTGGTTTTAAATAACAAATGTAAGTTTGTTAAGCCATAAAAAACAAATCAATCGAATTGAACCAACCTGTCTGAGTGTTTGGCCATGCAGCTGAACTTTGTGATGTTCTAAGTGAATTTGTGGAATTGCAGACACATTGAAGCAGAGCTTCTCAAACAGGGTGCACTAAAGCATCATGAAAGGTAGGTATGTCGTATCAGTAAATCATTGTTATTTACAAAAGTTCTCACAGTCTAAAAACATTTTCAGGCTTTAAATAAGTACAAATGGTTGATAAGCCATAAAAAACAAATCAATCAAACCTAGCAACATTATCACCTTGCTTGGGGTGAAATGATTATTTAAAAAAAAAAAAAAAAAAAAAAAAAGATTGGTTCAGAGTTCAAACCTTAGCTAAAGGCTATATCTTATATCTGATATGCGTTGCTTAGACAAGAGTTTGAGGAACCTGCAATGAAAAGCAACTGAAGTTCAGATAGCCACAATAAGAACCAAAAATTAGTAATCATTTTCTCCTCTGGAGTGCACATTGGGATCTAACGTATAACAGCTCTGAACAAGAAATCAAAGAGCCAAGTTCAAATATCCTTGGTAAAAGGTATGAATTCATCTCTTCTTCCCCTCAGCAGGACAAGTTAAATAGCAGGAAAGTGTAGGTTTTATAAAGCTTTGGGTGGCAACCAGTCTACCACAGAAAGAAACAGCAACCTACTGTGGGGAAAATCTTTGGTCTGGTGAATTGAAAGAGACATGATCACCCAAGCATGTATCAAATATGGCACTGAACTGATGCAGCTTCAACTACCTTAACTGCCAAAGCCCTCCACCATCAACTCCAGAAGGCTCAATTAATCATCAGTGTGGAATATGTTTGAGAAAAAAAATAAAAATAAAAATAAAAATAAAAAAATAAAATGAACTTACCTCCCACAAAGGCATCCCCAGCAGCGTTGGTATCGACAATTTTCGAAGATTCAACTGGAATAACATTATATTCTTCCACTTTACCATCTGGAGAAGGAAAAGGTACAACAACAAGCATCAAATATTTTTATCGTGAAAATTCAATTTTTATGTAGCTCATTGATAAAAACAAAAAAATAAAATCTCTGATTATACATCATATGTTGAAACACTGGTTCCTGTCAGATTAAAAAAGTTAAACATTGTTGAGCCTGGTCAATAACTACAAGAGTAACTACAAGGTGGTCCGAAAGTCTTGTCACCCCTACATAATATAATTTTCTATTTCAGATGGCTGACACGTTCCTACAGTTTGGAAGAGAGGGTTGGAGGAGGTGACAAGATTTTCGGACTACCTATAGATGGATGACTGCTTGGGAATATCAGGTGCGGTAACCTTGAATGTGCGCTTGGCCTAACAGACAACGGCACAGAATAAGAAATCCAACAGCCAAGATTGGTTTTGAATTGGCCGTGTTAGTTACATTCATTCACAAGCAAATACTCTTGAGAAAGGTCTGAATTAACTCCTTCTGCAACCCCGGCTGTGGGTTAAATAGTAGAACTTGTATCTGAAAATCATTATTATCTATAGATCTTGTTATTCACGTGCAAACAAACAAAACTCTTACAATCGAAAACCTGTTTCAGCTTTAAATAACCTACAAAAGGTTTGATAAACCATAAAAAAAAAAAAATCAATCTTTACAAATATTTTTCTATAGAGTATATTAAAAAAGTAATTGTTAGTACGACAAATGGTGTTGAAATTTCATTCTCATTCCTTATTTGGCCAAGTTAAAAAGAAAAAAGTGGGGGTTGTTTTTGCATGCGTATTAAAAAAAATGGTAAAATGCTAAAATTTGGAGGGAAAAAACAAAATATCGTTTATTTATATGCCATCAAATATGGTAGTATTTTTTTTATTTACAAAATTCAAGACAAATGATACAAACAGGAAAGAAAAAGATCCTGAAGAAGGCTGTGAAATGGCCCAACTGAAACATTGTGATAACAACACAAGCAATCAGTCTAACAGTCCATGGTTTTTGTGGAAAAAAAAAAAAAAAAAAAACTTTAAATATCCATATAAATTTAACCCTTTAGCATTCAACACACTCAAACCCTCCCTGTAAATATCTGCTCTCAGAGACTCACTGTTCGTCATCCTGTGTTATTTGCAATGTCATCATCATATATTATGGCAGAGTATGAGGCAGGTTGAGTATCGAGAGACGATATTTACAGGGCAGGTTTACTCCCCAGTCTTTTGAACAGGAGTAGAGGTTTATCTCTCGTTCCATGTTTAGGAGTGAGTTTCCAAATCCATCTTGAATCTTTTCATTCTCCCAGTAGCTCCTTGCGTATTAGTGGCATTATCTCCTTGCATGTGGATAAAGTGGTTAAAAAAAAAGGTTCCAGGGTTTGTTGAATGCTAAAAGGTTAATTAATCAGTTTCAAGCAAAAATAAAAAAAAATCTTTTTATTGAAGTAAAAATTTAATTTAAAATTAAAATACAAAAATGAAAAAAAAAAAAAAATTCTTTTTATTGAAAATTATTAAGATTTGATATCCCCTATTGAGTGCATACAAACTTAATTATAATTTACAGATACACAGCATTTGAAACAAATATGACTAATAAATCTGCTTTTATGTCTGTATAAATATTAACATATGAGAGATTTTCTACTCTTCAAGTAATACACACACAGTTAACACACTTTGAAATGGAGCCGAGCATATTTCTGTTAAATGTTAGTATGTATTCTTTTGTTTACTACTATGTCCACATGCCATGTATAAATAAGCAGGCAGTCAAAGTAACAGTCCAAGGAAAAATAGCAAGAGGAGTCATTAAGGTATCTAACCTATTTCATGTCATACAAAAAATGTCCCTAAAAGAAAAAACATTCTAAATCACCTCAACATTTTTTTTTTTTTTAAATAAAAATTTTAAATTAACATTTTATCTGCTTTCTTCTCTTTCTTTATGGACCATTTCAATACTTTTTACACGGCCAAATTTTCACCCCTCGACTTTGACCTCAAGGTCAAACAACACTTGGAATCATAACTTCTCAATGTTATAGAAGATTTCTTTCATATGGATTATACATCTTGAAGAAGCCTGTAGAATGGATCAGCCAACATATTGTGGTAACAGCAAAAAAAAAAAAAAAAAAAAACACAGTTCAATGAAATCACAGTTCTCAAAATGATTGACATTTTTTTTTTTTTTCCATGTTTGACAACATTTCAGCTGAGTCATTTCTTGGTTATCTTCAAGTGGAATTTTTGTCTTGTGTCTGGATGTTAGCAACAACAAAAAGTAAGGAAGATGGGAGGGGGGGGCTAAAAAAAAAATATGACTGAATATTAACTCATCTCAAAGTCTCAGACAAAACCTAAAATCTAATCAAAAAATACTGCCACAAGAACTGTCACCATGTAAGAAAAAGAAGAAAAGAAAATCAAAAAATGAAAAGAAGAACGCGAGGGAGGGGAAAAATGAAGGGAAACACAAAATGTCTGCCTAATGTGCTCATTAAAAATTGCTAAAGTATTGCAAAAAGAACAAAAACAATAGATTAAAAAAAAAAAAAAAAAAAAAAAAAGAATCTGTCAAAGATTTTGTTAATTCATCATAAATAGAACTTTGGGTTCATCTAGAGTAAATGAAGGATACACCAGATTATTGACAGATGAATTAATTTGAAGAATTCTAAGAAACAGAAGGATGTATAGTGGAGTAAAAAGACTGAGGAATCAGAGAGCCGAGTTTAAATTCCAGTCAAGTTCATTACAGTCACTTACATGCTAATACATTTGGGGAAGGTATGAATCTATCCTCCCCCCGCTATGGGTAAAATAGTGGGACAGACTGAGTCCTATAGTTCTGGTTGGCAACCACTGTAGGCGAAGGACAACTCTGAATTCAAAACCTGAAAACCTAGTGTACGGACCAAGGGGCAACCCACACCATATTCTGTGGTCTTTAGCTCTCGGTCAAGAACTCGGAAAGGAGATGGGTGCCACCAAACTATCTGAAAGCCCACTGAAAGGTTCATGAGGAAGAAGAATGAAAGTCTGTTTCTTCTTTCTTCTGCCCTCAGGTCCCCCTCCCTCCTGATGTTTGAGCAGTCGAGGCTTAGGAAAAAAAAAAAAAAAAAAAAAAAAAAAAAAGAAGCAGAACCAGCATTTTGATACCAGCACGAGAGAAATTATTCAAATTATTCAATATCTGAATTTTGATTGAATCATGTCAGATTGTATTACATGCATAAAACAAAAAAATTTTAAATAAAAAAAAAAAAAAACGGATCTTGTTAATGTAAAACACCAACACAAACAGCTATTCCTGAAGAATCGCTATTTCGAGATAAATTCATCACCTATTTTAATTTTACAGATTCCTCCTTTATTTTTTTTTTTTATTTTTAAATTATTATTTCGTTCTATTCACATTTTTTTAAATTCATTTGAGCATTATCAAGAAAAAAAATGCCTATGGCATAATAATTAAAAAAGAATTAAATTTTTTTAAAAAATAAAACAAAATGAGGGAAAAATACTCAATTTTCAAATATGATTTCAATTCAGCTTTAAAAAAAAAAATGTAACTTTAAAATACAGATTTAAAAAAAAAAAAAACAGCTAAAAAAAAACTAAAAAAAAAAAAAAACAGCTAAAAAAAACAACTAAAAAAACAACAGCTAAAAAAACAACAACTAAAAAAACAACTAAAAAAACAACAACTTAGAAAGCATTGCTACCAGGTGACAATGTATTAACATGTTATAACATTATTATGACACTGCCATTATTAACATAAAATCAGATGTTAATGTATTAAAATGATAACAACATTATTAACATTAGAAAATCAAGTAATGTTTTAACATTTATATAAAGGGAAAAATGAGAAAATTAGTTATATTTTGTTTATTGAGGTTTAGCCAACACCAATCAGGTGAGCTGGAATTCCAATAGGATTAGAAGCTGTCTGAAACAGAGGTGTAAAGAGATAGACAAATTTGATTTCAATATGTCCACCTCAGGTGAGTTATCTTCCATGAAATAAAAGACATGATAAGGTAAGGGGACAGAATTAGCACCAAGATGAAAAACAGTTCAGAATACAAAAAATAATAGTAATAACAATAATCCATCTAGCATAATGAATACTCCTCTACATAGATTTGAGCTGACAATTTCATCTTTATTTTTGTTGTTTTTTGAAGGGGGGAATGCACATTTATTTTCTTATTTACATTTTTTAAATTAATACAATTCTATCATTTTTTTTTTTTTTTTGTGGGGTTCTCAGCTTTGTTTTTTTTTTTTAAGTTTTGGGAATTATATATATTTATATATATATATATATATATATATATATATATATATATATATATATATGAATAAGTATGTAGCCTAATGATGAGAAAAGGCATTTATTTGACACAGCAAATAATTATTTTTCAACACAACCTTTATTAGAAGCCTTAATTTTATGGTGAATATTAATCATATAGTGAAAATTTCAGATCAAAATTCAGTTAATAATTGTGTCAGGTTATGGACTTATTGATCTATCTCTGTATTACATATGATTAAATATATTCTTTATATTAGAATGTACTTATAAGTGTTTAAAAAAAAATTAATGTTTTATGGGTTGAGAAGATACAAATTCCCCAATGTAAGTATATTTTTAAAAGTTATTGACCTCAAGATGTATTAGCATATGTGTGTGTGTGTGTGTGTGTGTGTGTGTGTGTGTGAGAGAGAGTATTGTCAGTGTGGACATAGGGATCAACACTGCATGGTGATTGTCACTTTCACACTGAGTGAAACTGATAATCACCATACAATGTTGATCCCTATACTGACACTGATAATATGTATGAAGATTATCACCAATACATCTTACCCTATACATAGAGCAAATTTTAAATTTTTAACTATTCATTATATTCACATTACTGAAAATTATATTTTAACTCTGCCATTTAGGCATGGAGCAATTTTTTGTTAACATACCTATTTTAATTGTGTATTTGGGCAACAATCCCTCTTTTATACAAGCTTCATTAAAGATGACTGATAAGGTACTGCAATTGAGCTTTTTATTCATTTTTCTGTTCGTATAAGTGTTTTCTTTTCTCGACATAATGTGTGTAAAAACTGTCTGAATGGTCTTTATATCCGAGTTCTTTTGCCTATTCTATTAGGCCTAACCAAGTATATAACATATATATATATATAAAATTAAAAAAAAGAATTGTCACTCACGTGGTTAATATTAAATATTTTTCATACTGATTACATCAGTACCCTTTTGTTTGTTTTATTTAACAACTTATCTACTTTATTTTATTTGGATATATATATATATATATATATATATATATATATATTACACATACACAAAACCAAATCCATCCTGGGTAATGGCTAATAGCATAGACAAAAGTATGTATGTATGTGTGCGTATATATATATTTGAACGATATCCAAAAAACAAATGTAATATGGATTTTTTTTCAGGAGGGGGGAGGTCATTTCAAAGGAGATGGTGGAAATTAGTGCATGTCATTTTTATTGTCAAATTCCCCATACTTTTGGGTATTACTACATAAGCAAGTTATATTTCCCTCCAACCAATACAATTAAATAAATATTTTAAGATAACACCATTTTTTTTATATTTCCCAGATTTTGTTTTTAATCAAATAATACATATCTGAAAGGTTATGATAGTGAATAGAATTGTCTAAATATTTACCAACAGACTGACAATATGCCGAATAAAACAGATCCTCTTTTTATTAATATCAAATCAGAACCAGGCAATTTTTTTTTCTCCTAAGAAATATGAGGGAAACGACATATCTTTTATTAGTTGCAGTTTCCATAGAAACAGTTGTAGCCAGTAGCAGCATGGTTCGCAGCCAAATGGCACCCAGTACAAACATTTTGATTGGCTACTCTAGGCAAATGGCATCAAGTACAAATGTTTTGATTGGCTACTTGAGGCAAATCATCACAAACTAGGTTAAATAGGCCACTAGCTGCAATCATGTATAAAAATATATACATACACATTTAAGATATGAAGGAATGAAAGCAAAATGCTAATATTAGTGTGGGTGTGGACAATACTGGTATTATTAGCCACAGGTAGGGTAGACATCACTAAATACATACATAATCAGATCTTATTGTCACCTTTTGTAAAAAGAATATTTCAAATTTCATGGTGGGAGAGGAGGAGGTTAAGTGATGAACAGAAAAAATGTAAACAAATAAATTGATTTTCAAAATAAAATTACACGTGGTATAAAATCTGAGAGATTTTTTTTAAAAACAAGCACAAATTTTATTGACACATTAGATAACCTTAAAAAGTCATGAGGCCAACTAATTTTATAGCTTAGTTTTTAAAACATGGTACACTTTTCTTCTGTTAGAGATTGGCTATGTGAAAAGAGGTATAAACACACACACGTATGTGTGTGTGTGTGTGTGTGTACAATGTATTAGTGGATTTTTAAAATCTGATATATCTTAACACTAAACATTGTGTGTGTGTATATATATATATATATATATATATATGTCTGCATGTGTGTGTTTCATTAAAAATGACTTGACTCACATGGTACTGTGGTTAAGTTTTAAGAGGAATTGCTGGCCATATATATATGTATGACAGAATAATGCTTGTATTAACAGATTTTTTAAATCTGATATTTCTTATTACAATAAAAGTGTGTGTGTGTGTTATATATATATATATATATATATATATATATATACACACACACACATGTTTGTATAGGTGTATAATAAGGCATTCTTTTACATATAAGCTTGTAAGAGGAAAATTTTTATGTGTATCTGTTTAAGAGGCAAGGAAAGCCTATATATATATATATATATATATATATATATATATATATATAGAGAGAGAGAGAGACGCACCTGTGTGTGTGTGTATAAAAGATACAAGCTTTATATGACTGTGTGTGCATATATCTGCAAAAAAGTTGCACACAAACATATATATATATATATATATATATATAGTTGTGCGTATGCATAAAAGAGTTTATATGTGCGTATCTGTAGAAAAAGTAAGCTTGTGTGTGTATATGTGTATAAAATATCCATGCGTGTATATAATAGAGGACAGTTTATATATATTATATATACACACACACACACTTACTTCTTTTAAACTTATATATATATATATATATATATACACACACACACGTGGAAAACAAGACACGTAACATTCATTTCATTTGAAGATTATTGTAACATCCTTATTCTTGCCATTATGATTAAATATTACGCAACTCTGCCTAACTGCATCTGAAGGAGGACGAGTTTAAAGGCAGTAGCATCTCAAATGGCAATCGACAGTAGCAGTGGTAAATTGTCTATAGCAAGTGTGTCTGTTATTTGTTACTACTGCAACTACGCGTATTTGCTGCAGTTGCTGTTGTGTGGATGTGTCAGTCCGACCCCTAGAAGCCTCACTGACCCCAGTCAGCAGTACTGACTGGCTGATTTTCAGCCTAAATATGGAGCAACTATGGAAGGCTTGAAGAAGCATAATTTAGAATCAGTGGCAGGAAGATATTAGGAAGGAGGAAGTAACACTACAAACAGTCCAGGAATGAATTTAAAAAAAAAAAAAAAAAAGAAAGAAAAAAGAAAGAAAGAAAGAAAGAAGAAAAAGAAGTTATTCTGTTTATTAACTGTTAATAGAAGGTCAACAAGTAATCAAAAGTTTAGTGAACGTATCAAAAACAAATAGATAATAAAATATGAGAACATTAAATATTATCTGCAAATGATAGTTGTCAATGTTTAGATGAGCCATATTGCAAAAAAAAAAAAAAAAAAAAAAAAAATTATTGTATTTACTGTTGGAATCTAATTAACTTTATATAAAACTAATAAGTAGCTAAGAAAAAAAGAGAGAAAGGAAGGAAGAGAAAAAAAAATATATATTTATATATATATTAAAAAAAGAAGGATATACAGAAATAGAGAGTGGTGAGGGACTAGAAAGAATCAAAAGAGGAATAAGAAAATGTTATATATATATATATATATATATATATATATATATATATATATATACACACACACCCTTGATGATGATCTTGGAAGAGATCAAAAGTACTTGGGTAAGAAAAAAACATCAGGGAGCTGCTTAGAGAAAAGGAAAGGATTAAAGTGAAACCTTGGTTCACAAATTTAATTTGTTCCTGAAGGCCGTTCGTAACCCGAAATGTTCGTAAACCGAACATTTTTCCAATAGGAATCAATGGAGAAAAAAAAAATCATAGTACAATAAAATTGGAAAAGGAAAGCATAGCACAACACACGAATGTATACAACACGGCAGTCGACTCAGAAATTATTCCGTTATGGGTTAACTCACTTCGGCAATCTTGTTCGAGAACCGAAATTTTGTTCGATGACCGAGGCATTTTCATCTTTGAATTTTCTGTTCAAAAACCAATTTGTTCGACATATGAGATGTTCGAGAACCGAGGTTGCACTGCATTATAAAAATAAATAGACATAATATGTCTAAATTATTCAATGAGATATGTGAATGAAAATATGCTGCCTAAATATACGTATTTTAAATGACATGGTCCAGCAACACATTTATGATACCAGCACTTTGAAATTTAAGCATAACCTTGTGAAAAGGCAAATCATAATTGCAGATGACGACTTAAATACAATAAGTTTGTCCCTGAAGATGATCTCGGAGGAGATCAAAAGTACTTGAGTAAGGAAAAAACTAGAGAACTGGAAAGTATCATTATATAATTAGACGTGTCTACATTATTCAATGAAACATGTTTGAATATATATATATTTTTTTTAATAAGCATTTCACCCCAAGCAAGGTGGGAGTGCTACTATCAGGTCATCCCATATGTTCTGTCCGAATTTTAACTTTTTATTAAAATGAACATTTCAAGAGCATTTTCAAATGTCTAATGGAGCTGAACATTATTTTTATGTTTACATGCATTTAAACTGATCAAATTTTATTTCAGAGAACAATAAAATTAAATTTTGTTTGATTAAAACCCTGCTAACATGGAAGTACCCAAGAATCATTTGAGGCACATAATGCTTTATGAATTCAAGAAAGGAAACTCAGCAGCTGAAGCGGCTAGAAACATTCACTCAGTTTATGGAGAGGAATGTGTGAATGAAAGAACTTGCAGAAGATGGTTTGCAAAATTCAGAGGTGGAGATTTCATCCTTGAAGATGAAGATCGAACCAGACGTCCAGTTGAGTTTGATGAAAAGCTTCTTGAAGCAGCCCTTGAAGAAAATCCTGCTTTATCAGTTGAGGAATTGGCAGTGGTTCTCATTTCAAACCATGCAACTGTTCATCGTCATCTTCAACAACTTGGAAAAGTTCCTAAACTTGGAAAATGGGTGCCTCATGAATGGTCTGAAAACAACCTCAAATCCCGAGTTGACATCTGCTCTTCTCTCCATTCTCGCCAATTTGTTTCATCTTTTTTGGATAGACTTGTGACTGGCGACGAAAAATGGATCTTTTATCAAAATGTTAAGCGTCGTAGACAGTGGCTTGGTAAAGGGGAAGGACCCCAGCCACAGCCGAGAAGGAAAATTCATGGGCAAAAGGTTCTTCTTTCAATCTAGTGGGATCGCCAAGGAATAATCCACTTTGAATTCTTACAACCTAATGAAACAATTAATGCTCAAATATACTGTCAGCAGTTAGAGCGTTTGAACCAAGCTTTGAGGAAAAAAAGACCTGCTCTAGTGAATCGAAAAGAGGTGATGTTTCATCAGGACAATGCGCGACTCCACACAGCAAGAATCACGTCACAAAAGATCGAAGAACTTGGTTGGGAGAAAATTCCTCATCCACCTTATTCTCCCGATCTTGCTCCTTCAGACTACCATTTGTTTCGTAGCTTACAGAATCATTTGGAAGAAACAGCTTTTGTAACGCAGGAAGAGGTTAAAACTGACATTTGTGAGTTCTTCGAATCAAAGCCAAAAGAATTTTACAGTAATGGAATTAGTAAGCTTGTCAATAGATGGAAGGAAGTCATAGATAATCAGGGAAAATACATTGTTGATTGAATCTGGAATTAAATGTAACATTTGGTCACTTGTTTTCTTTATTCAAAATTCGGACAGAACATATGGGATGACCTTATATATATATATATATATATATATATGGGATGACCTGATAGTAAGCAAGGGGTTACAGAAAGTGAAAGTAATAGAAAAGACTGGGATATAGTCGGGATTGAGGAGAGGATAAAAAGAAGAACAGGAATGAAAACATCAGATGTTGATTGACATTACATTTAAATTTTTGAAGATTGTAGTTATCAGGGTAGCAATTAAGAGGAAGGAAGTTCCATTGTCAGGTAGTGCAAGAGAAGAAGCAGTTGGAGTAGAAGAGGTGGTTACATTTGTTTTGACAGTGAAAGGGTGGGACCAAGATGCCAACCTAGTAGCACGCTTAAATTCATGCAGTCGAGGCACCGGTGAAAATAGTTCGACAGAACAGATTCCATGAAAGTATTTGCAAAAAAAGACAGAGGGCAAACCACTTCACATCTACAAGAAAGCGACCGGAGTCAAGATCCCAAGTCAGAACCAATCACATTGCATATCTGTCTTTGGTTTTTGCTGAGAACCCCAAGATGAACAGATACACACACAGTATTTTATATATACAATGAGAGAGAGAGAGAGAGAGAGTGTATGTGTATATATGTGTATATATATATATATATATATATATATATATATGTGTGTGTGTGTGTGTGTGTGTGTGTGTGTGTGTGTGTGCGCAGGTATGTAAAAAAATAGGAAAGAACACGTTAGGTAAATAATCCAGAGTTCTTTACTATTTTTGTTTTTATTTTTAAAAAACAGTGCTTCATACAGAAGTAGAGCTTAGATTATAATTATTTTTTAAAATATGATTCCTTTGCTACATAAGAGTTCTCATGTTTCAAAAATGAGAGCCGAAACCATCAATATAATTATTAAAAATTAAATTGAATTAAAGTAACAAGCCTTGTTTCATCCTCAAGCGAAAATTTAGGAATAACCAATTTTGAAATTTACGTATCATTATAAGCATGTTCATTCATTACCATGGAAACGGCTGGGGTGACCATTTTTATCCACATATCAGTCATCTTCAGGGAGAGGTCAAGCTGAGGTAGGGTGGGGTGTCTATTTCAAAGCGGATTATGACTTTCTTGTACACCCATCATCTGTTCATTAACAGAGAATGATAGATTTTGGCACCATAGAATGTTCTTAAGTGTCTGGATAATTTTGTTTATTTTATTTGTTTATTTATTTTCAATGGGCTGTTTCATGTATAAATGTGTCGCACTGAACTACAATTTGTTTTTTCATAAAGGGTTTTCCCTTTAATGATATATAATATCTAGGTTTAGCATACATGTCTTAACAAGTTGAAAGGTTATGGTATTTCTGGATGAATTTTTGAACCAATTCAGTCTTTTTCCTCAGGTTGTGAAATTAAAGTTATCCTGAACAACCACTTTTCTAGATCGAATGCAGGTGGCGCCCAGGGCTCTATCCTTGGTTGTAAAGTGTTCTTAATTTTCATCAATGACCTTCCTGTGTTTCACTTGTGTCAAAATTAGTTTACACAGATTTGCTGCTAGGGACCTTGGTTCACTGTGACAGGCTAGACAATTTATCTCACCATAATTTATCTTACACGCTCATCAATCTACCATTTGTCCATGCATTGGGTATTGCTGCCATACCTGGTCTGCTGCTTTTACTAAGTATTTAGAGATTCTTGACCAAATACAAAAAATCTGCAATGTTATTGGTTCTGACCTGGCATCTTGGCTTCAGTCACTCTTTACACCACCAAAACATAGCTTCCTTGAGTCTTTTTCTATAAATATTTTCATTGTTATTGTTCTTACAAAGTTTCCCCAATGGTACCTACACTTTATAAATTTAAGCATACAACTAGATTGGCAGCAAGGTCTCATCATTTATCAGACGAAATGGCTAGATATAACCATAGGTTCTATGCTAACAGTTTCTTTTCTCACTTGTGGAATTCTCTTCCAGGCTTCTTGCTTTCCAGTCAACTTTGATCTTCAAAAATGTAAATGCAATGTCAATCATTATATTCTGTCTTATTAATTCATGTATTTTTATTGTCCTCTCTCCTTAATGTTTTTCTCAGATTCTTTCACATTCAGTAACCCTTTCTGTCTTAGTGACTTTATTGCCTTGCTTGGGGTGAAATGATTAAAAAAAATAAACATGAAATATTTGTTTTTAAGTGTGTGTATATATATATATATATATATATATATATATATATATATATATATATAAGTGAACATAGAAGTCAACACTTAGAGGCAACAGTCTATTTCATGATGGCCTGACGATTGCATCTATCATGAAATAGACTGTTGCCTCTAAGTGTTGACTTCTATGTTCAATTTTATATTTACACATGCTCTCTCTCTCTGATATCGAGCACTTTATCCTATAAATATAGCACATCTTAAGACTATATATATATATATATATATATATATATATATATATATATATGAAGTATGGGAGTCATTCACCAATAATGTCTTAGTCACTGCCAAAATAATTTTAGTTCTTCTTCTATGTGCCATGTCCCTTCAGGGCGTTGACGATCATAGCTCTCCACAGCTTTCTATCCATCATGACCTTATGCAGCATTTCTTCCTATGCCAAGCCTCCCACCCACCTTCTGTGATCCATTCACACAAGCTTGTCAAGTAGATGGCCCACTGCCTTCTCTTTTCTTACCTTTGATATGCCCTGTGAGGATCAAGTTTTCAAAGTCCTCCTTCCTCATTATGAGTCCAAGAAATTACTAGATGTCTCTCAGATTCTGAATATAGTTTCTTTTTGTTAGCATTTTCTTTAGGACTTCCTTGTTGTTTACTCTCTCCATCCATGGAATTCTCAGTATCCTCCTGTAGAACCACATTTCTGTTGCCTTCAGCATTCTCTTCATTCATGTTGAGATTGCCCAGCAGTGACTGCATAGGATTGATATCCTATAGCAATTCAGCATTTTTCTTTCTTTGTTTCTAACAATTTTTCCCCAACCCCGAATTTCTCATTACTTTATTTAACTGTGGGAATGTATTTTTCACTAATCTAATGCATGTTCAGGTTGCGGTGTTGCATTTTTCCTTCCTCTGCCAAAACACATCTAAAGATCTTTAAACTGCAGTCTATGTTTGATGCTAAGATCTACAATTGGCAGTTTGCATCTTCGGCTTTTTCTCTTGTTAATGACCATCCTTTGTCTTCTTAGAGTTGAAGTCTGATCCTTTTATCTTCTCACTTTTCTTTACTACTTCGTCTAGGAGGTTCCGAAGTTTTCCTTCTGTATCTGCCATCAAGAAAGTATCAGATGCATATCTTATATTAATTAAGATTTGTGCTTCCCCCACCCCCCCGGATAATAAATCCTGGTGGGGTCTCCACCTCCCTTAAGATCTTCTCACTCTTGAGGTTGTTCTTGCCTTAACACCCCCCCCCAGCCTTTCTATTTTTGCATACCTACTAATTCATTTTCTGTGCTTGCTAACCATTACTTTATAGCAGTAAATTTGGAAAATATCCTTTAATGAAGTAAGAAAACCAGAGACGAAAAAAAAAAAAAAATTACAAGACAATAAAATCTTATTTACACTATTTATATACAGACTATTTTCCTGATCTTTGTTATGTTGTTTCAGCCGTTGTGCCTTCTGGTCTTAATCAGGTGTATATCGACCCGATGAAGACTAGAGTGTACAACAATTGGAATGTTGTGATGACAACAACAAAGATGAGGACAATAGTCTGAATATAAATAGTGTAAATAATGATAACTCCTCATCCCAGAAATTCAGAGAGAAGGCAGTCAGATTATAATAACAACAAAGATGAGGACAATAGTCTGAATATAAATACTGTAAATAATGATAACTCCTCATCCCAGAAATTCAGAGAGAAGGCAGTCAGATTATAATAACAACAAAGATGAGGACAATAGTCTGAATATAAATAGTGTAAATAATGATAACTTCTCATCCCAGAAATTCAGAGTGAAGGCAGTCAGATTATAATAACAACAAAGATGAGGACAATAGTCTGAATATAAATAGTGTAAATAATGATAAAACCTCATCCCAGAAATTCAGAGAGAAGGCAGTCAGATTATAATAACAACAAAGATGAGGACAATAGTCTGAATATAAATAGTGTAAATAATGATAACTCCTCATCCCAGAAATTCAGAGAGAAGGCAGTCAAATTATAATAACAACAAAGATGAGGACAATAGTCTGAATATAAATAGTGTAAATAATGATAACTTCTCATCCCAGAAATTCAGAGTGAAGGCAGTCAGATTATAATAACAACAAAGATGAGGACAATAGTCTGAATATAAATAGTATAAACAAGGATAACTCCTCATTCCAGAAATTCAGACAAAAATTAAAATCTGACTAATCAATTATTAGCAACACCTTTTTTTTTTTAATATAGAAAAAAATACAAGTTATCTAGATGTTGTAACCTTGGGAAGGTGACTAAATAGAATAATCAAACAAAGGTTGGTAATGAATGATAATACTTAGGACAAGAACAACACATATAAGATTTGCCAGTGGCACATAGTAGTAGTCAACTGCTAGAAGTGAGTCAGGTGAATTTGACAATGAATCTCCAATTGCAGGATATCTACCAACCGCCCCACACTGTCAGATGTGGCAAAAGGCCAAATTTAATGTGGGGTATCTGAGCCTGTAGGATGGGCCAAAAATTCACCATGGACCCTCTATAAAATGGGATTGGATAGCTGTTTCCCAAAACGAGACTCTTCCCTGTGATATAGCCTCATTTGGGGATCCTCTGCCCGGAGGCGGAGAGTACAGAGAGCACAGCTGGATTTGAATCTCCAACTGCAGACCAACATACAGAATTTACTACTGTATTTACGTGAATGGGGACATACCCATTATTGACTACAGGTATGCTACAACACTAGGTAAACATTGCATTCACTGTTGTTTTATTGGAAGTGTAACAACATTGTATGGAAGCTTTCCAGTTTGGCCATCTCTGCTATACGGCTGTGACGATCTGTGTGCAGATTTCCTTGTTCCAGTTGCCATCTTTTGATAGGGTTGCTCCCAAGTATTTGAAGCTGGACACTTCCTCCAAGGGGTTTACTATCCATGATAATGCTGGTGCTGGTATTGCTTGTGCCATTCACCATTACTTTGGATTTTTCCATTCTATATGAACCAGTTCTTTCAACAAGTTTGTTGGTCAAGTCTTACAGCTCACAGTTTCAATATCTCAATATCGTCTGCAAAACACAGGTTGCAGGCAGATCTATCACTGATAAAGATAGAACTGTTACAGTTGTGGAGGTTTTCCTGCATAATTCTTATCAGAAACAGGTTGAAGAATGTTGGAGAGAATAAGTATATTGGTTATCAGTTTATTCATATACTGTTCTATTAACCACTTTCCATGAGTCTTACTGGAACTGTCTTGAAAGATTCAATACTTCCAAAACCAAACGAGGAACTTTTCATTATCATTGAGCTACCCCTAAATTCTTATCAGTCATGATAAACAGTTGCACTCTCAAAGAGGTTCCTGCAAAAATCTCAATTGAAACTCGTACCATATATTTTAAATAGTGGACATGACGGAATTATTCAGTAGTACTGTTTGCATCTAAATTATTATTACAGATTATGTTATTTTTGTTTCAGTTGTATATTTTGTATGCCTTTCTTCTTGCACTGTGGAGTAAATGATACGAGTATTGTAGGTTTTTGGATGAGTTTTCTATACATGTTTCTTCTTAAGGTAAATATTGGGGACTGCAGATTCTTAATGTTCCTATAATAATTCCAGATTTAATTTTAGAAGAGTGGTTTGAGTAGAAACTGATCAGGTTATTTTTGTTTGTAGCCTTTCTGTAAATGTCAAAATTGACTTTGTTTACTATTTCTGTGTAACATGATATCTAGGAAGGGAAGAGTGTAGTTGGTTTCAGTTTCAAAAGTGAAGTCTTTTGTGAGTTCCAATTTACAGACAAAAATAAAGTTTACCAATGGAATCTCCTCTCAGTGGCATATATATATATATATATATATATATGTTCTCATGAGAACTTTTATGTAGCGCTGGAATCATATTTTTAAATAAATGATTATATTTATGCTCTACTTTTGTATTGAGCACTATTTTTTAAAATAATAACAAAAATACTAAAGAACTTTGGATTATTTACCTAACAAGTTCTTTCCTATATATATATATATATATATATATATATATATATATATATATATATATTACACACACATGCAATCTGTGGAGTTTACCTTCAAGATAGGATATCTAATGTAGACCTGTTTAACAGGTGTAATATTGGAGAAATCGAGACTTTTCTCATACAGTCTCTCTGTGGACTGGTCATGTCTTGTGAATGTCTGATGACAGGATACCCAAGATCCTAATGTATAGCCAGTTAGATCAAGGCTACAGGAATGTAGGACGCCCATGGCTAAGATACAAAGACAAGCTGAAAAGCAACTTGTCAGCTGTCAATATACCTCATAACACCCTCAAGCGCTTAGCCTTGGAGTGGGTAGAATGGAGATCAATGTGTTTTAGTAGACTCAGCAGTTTTCAATCTGCTCGTCTGAATTGTCTTCAAGAAGAAAGAGCAAGATCTAAAAGGTCATCCAATCTAACAGTGATCTCATCTCACAATCCTAACTCTTGCTCCATATGCGGCCTCCTTTGTAAATCACTTGCAGGTCTTAAGTGCCACTTAAGATTATTGCACAAAATTTCATAACTGAATCAATTAAGCTGTCAGATCCTCATACGTCGAAACCGACGGGAGAGTCCATTATATATATATATATATATATATATATATATATATATATATACACACACACACACACACACACACACACACACACACACACACAAGTATAGTGAGTTTTTATGATCAGTTTTTTACTAAACAAAAAGGAACTTGTACTATACACAGGTAGTTTTTTTTTTTTTTTGAAGAGGTTAAAAATTATACATTTTTGGTGACCAATTGTACTGTACACAGGTAAATATTTTTTTTCTGAAGAAGGCTAAAATTTATGCAATTTTGGTGAACTTAACCTACTTGGTAGGCCTACATTCTCACAGTAACTTTGGACAACTTTAACAGTACAAGAATGCTCCTTAAACCTACCTCCCATAACCTAGATTCTTTCTTACTGTTGGTATATGAAGAACAGAATGTAATTCACTATGTGTGCGGCTTAAAACCTACAAATACCTTACATAAACGAAGTATTAACATTTTCTTTTCTTTTCTCATATTTGCATTAATCTTTATTTGCACGTGTTTATATCGCTGAGGTATTGGTTTTCCAATGACACCCCTTGTGTCTGATCCATTTCTTTACCGTATATGTTTCAGTTGTGTTTCTTATTCTGTTTTCCTCCATTTATTTTTATATATTATATTCTTTACACTTACTGGTATTATTTTATCTTATAAATTTCCGTTACATATTCTTAAAATATTTTTACAGAATGCACCCCAATATACAGTAACTGAAGATTGCACAGGTTGAAATACTAAATTAATTCTAATAGCTTTATTTTTATATTTAATATTATTAATAGTATTCAACAAAATTGAGGAGCATTATAAAAGCTTACTCCACTATTTGTATATATAAATTCAACACAAAGTATTACGGTATAGGCTACAGGAAGAAATTATTAATAAAATACTTTCAACAAGATCTACATAGATTTCGGCTTTGTAATACCCCAGGAAGCACTGCGACAAAACTATTCCACACTGCTTTCTCCATCCTAGTGAGCTTCTTGGGGAATTCTTAGCATTCTATGATCTTTATTTATGGTCCAATGAAGATACCGGCTTTGACTTTTGCCACGGACAGCTTCAGGAAGAAAACTTGATGTCTGTTGATGTCTGTCACATCTGGGTTTCGCCATTAGCAGCAGCAGAACAGCTTGGCATATCCAGAGATGGACCTCTCTGCAACTTGTCCAGATCTGGATTTTTGTCAACACTCTCATGCCAATAAAAGTGACAGAAAAAAAACAGCATTCAAAAGTATGCTTTTTTGTAAGACTCGATTTGACATTATCAGAGATTTAGTGTCTTGTAAAGATGCTCCCTTTGCACAACTTCAAAAGGATCCATCTGCTGACACGTCAAGCAGAAACACTTGAGACCAAGATAAAACCACCTTTACCCTTTCTCTGTGGATAGTATCACACATGTGAGCAACGAGGAACTTCATGGAAACACTCATACTTAGAAGCAGAAAGAGTTGAAATTTCTGGGACACAATGAGGAAAGAAAACTTGGAAAATTTGACACTTGCAGGACATATTGAAGATGATAGGGGGCAAGTGGGGAAACAGCAAGCACCCAATATGACCAGTGGCTATTCTGGGACTCTGAAAGTGGAGGGGCCACTTGGGGGGGGGACAAGATTTTTCAGCGGAGGCGGGTGGGGGTAATTCAAGCAGCGTCTTTATATTCATACTACCCCACTATCGTATACACAACTCAGGAATGAGTTTTAGTATAAGTATGTTACTTCACTAAATTAAACGGAATAACTTTTCATTCATAGTAGTGGAGTTCTAATCTATTCTTGCCCTCTTTTCCACTCTCAAGCTGTTGGACCACAAGAGAGGGGTTAACTTCAAAACAAAATCAAAGGGTCAATACTAACGTCAATACTAGCAGAACAGTGTAATTTGTCTACTGATTTTTTTCCTCTACAAAACTTAGAAAAGTGGGGGTGGGGGCAACTGAGGTGCCAGCCAAAATTCAGTGTGAATGGGGGCAGTGGTCCCTTCCCCCCCTTGTAGAATTGCCACTGGATATGACCACTGATGTAAGGTTGCCTCTCTGTGCCATTTTTATATATACTTTCAGATGAGCTCTTTGCTATGGTACCTAGACTGTATGAATTTAAGCGCCATACTCGACTGGTGATGAGATCACACCAATTTACAGTCGAGTTAGCTAGATGTAGCCATAACTTCTATGCTAACAGTTTCTTATCTCGTACTTCTTACTTGTGGAACTCCCTCCCATCTCCGTGCTTTCCAACCAACTTTAATCTTCGTTGTAGCATACCTACGGACGATAATGGGTATGTCCTCATTCACATAAATACAGTAGCAAATATTGTATGTTGGTCTGCAGTTGGAGATTCATTATGGAATTCACTTGACTCACTTGTAGCAGTTGACTACTTCTACGCGCCGCTGGCGAATCTTATATGTGTTGTTCTTGTCCTAAGTATTATCGTTCATTACCAACCTTTGTTTGATTATTCTATTCAGTAACTTTCACTCGGTTACAACAATCTGCAAAAATTTGCATGCAATGCAACGCTATCTACTGTTCTCTTGATTGCTTTTTTCTCTTTCTTCTCATTACTAAGGTATCTGTTCCTAATCCCCTCTTCCCCTTGCATGCTAGTGGCTGTACTGCCTTAGTTTGGAATGATGCCAATTAAAAAAAATTTTTTAAAATCGCAACCTCATGTAAATGGATGACAGAACAGGGAGTGGAAAGTATAGTGAAAATACAAACCTTACTAAGAGCTACAAATGATAGGAAATCGTGGAGAACCATGACCAACCTACCTAATAAGCTTGTGTAAATGGTTTGGTTTGTTTTGTTTTATGGCATATTAACCTCAATGGGTCATTTAATGCCGACAACTTTTTTTTTCCTGGTAATATTTTTGCTTTGTCAAAAATCTATTTCTGTTAATATTTTTTCCCCAAAAACATATAGCTGGTAATATTTTTTCAAAAAATGTACAGCTGGCAACATTATTTTTTCAAAAACATTATCAGAGGCTTTGCTGCTGGATATAGTTTATCGTCATACCCAGGACGTGGATGTAGTCAGAGTGTTAACTATTTGCCCATAGCTGGGACCCTAACAAGTGCTACTACGCTCCTCAAAATCTCCTGATCAGAGGCCTTGCTGTTGGACGTAGTTTATCGTCATACCCAGGACACGGATGTAGTTTATCATCATACCCAGGACAAGCTTGTGTAAATGGATGGCAGAACAAAGAGTGGGAAGGATAGTGAAAATAGAAACTTTATTAAGGACTACAAAATGATAGGAAATCGTGGAGAGCCATGATCAACTTACCTAATGAGCTTGTGTAAATGGATGGCAGAACAGGGAGTGAGAAGGATAGTGAAAATACAAACCTTATTAAGAGCTACAAATGATAGGAATTCGTGGGGAACCATGATCAGCCTACCTATCAAGCTTGTGTAAATAGATAACAGAAAAGGGAGTGGGAATGATAATAATAATAAAAAAAATGTTGCTAAGAGCTAAGAAAGATAGAAAGATGTGGAGAGCCGTGATCTCCCAGGTCCAGAAGAGATACAGCCCATAAAAGAAGAGGGAGCTTATTAAACGTTCAAATCTCATAATTAACCAGTTTATCTGTTAATTGTTAAAAAATAGTTTAAGATGAAAAGAGGGTTCTGGAGATAATCTTGTCACAACAAATATCACTTGTTTAGAAATTAAAAAGGAAGTACATAATATTCTGTTCAGAAATTAAGGTCGGGAGGGAGGGAGAGCAACCATGAAATCATGTTTAGTCAACGGCCAATTTAAGAAGCATGTCAGTAATGATGGCATTTAAACTTAATCTGATTTTGAGTGAAAATTCTATCCACAAATATTTTATTTAGATAAAATATAAAATATTCAAAGTATGGCATTCCTTTTATTAAAAAAAATTTCCTGAGCTAATTTTTCATAGTTTAAAATTAAAGAGAAAGATGGGGTTAGAAGGAGTGTGTAAAGGATACGAGGAGAAGGAAGAGTGAGTGTTTTAGGGAGTGATATCAATCAAGACAAAACAGGAAGGGGTGGGGAGTGACACATTGTGCCCAGAGCAAATTAATTGGGAAGGAGAATTTAAGTAAAGGAAAGCAGGAAGCCATTGTTACCAAAAAAAGAATAAAAGTGAGGGTTTAAAAGAAAGAAATTAAGTGGCAAGGCACTTAGTGTGTATGAGGAAAGTGGTAGGGGCATGCCCCTGTTGGAAATTGATGCCTCATGGCACAACTATTTTAGACAGAAAAGACTTGGAGGAAGAGCCTGGGGGTTGGGGAGCAAGAAGATAAACAGGGGTGGGGGAGAGAAAAGCAAGAGAAAAAAAAATAAGAGAAAGAATGAGAATTGGTTTTTACCAAGAAGAGCAAAAAAAAAAAAAGAAAAGAAAGAGAAAAGAAAAAAGAGAAAGAAAAGAAAAAAGAGAAAGAAAAGAAAAAAGAGAAAGAAAAGAAAAAAGAGAAAGAAAAGAGGAAAGAAGAAAGAAAAGAGGAAAGAAGAAAGAAAAGAGGAAAGAAGAAAGAAAAGAGGAAAGAAGAAAGAAAAGAGGAAAGAAGAAAGAAAAGAATTGGAAAAAGAAAAAGAGATGAAAAGAAAGAAAGGAGAAAAGAAAGAGAAAAGAATTGGTAAAAAGAAAGGAAAAAAAGAAAAAGATGAAAAGAGAAAAGAAAAAGAGAATTGGTCAAAATAAAAAACGTGAAAAAGAAAAGGAAATGGATGAAAAGAAAAAAGAATTGGATAACAGAAGAAAGGAGAAAAGAAAAAAGAAAATTGTTAAAAAAAAGGGAAAAAGAAAAGAAAGAGCTGGTAAAAAGGAAAAAAAAACAAAAAATAGAGAAAAGAAAAGGGAAACAGGTGAAAAGAGAAAATTAAAAAAGAAAAAAAAAAGAAAAGCAGAACTGAAAAGGAAACGGAAAAGAAAAATGAAATAGTTGAAGAAAAAAGGAAAAAGAAAATTGATAAAAAGAAAAAAAGGGAAAAAGAAAAAAAGAGACAAAGAAAAGAAAATAGGTTTAAAGAGAAATGGAAAAGAGATTTCACAGAAACAAAAAGAAAAAAGAAAAATCAGGGAAAAAAAAAAGAATTAATAAAAAAAAAAAAGCAAAAAAGAAAAGAAAAGAAAAGAGTAAAGAGGAGAAGATGGTGGCTACAGAGGCTATGGTACTGCATAATTGTGGCATGAGACAATCAAATGTCTCAAGGCAATTGTCAGAATCCTCTTAAGAGGTGAAAAGGTGGGGAGAGGAAAGGAAAAATACAAAATGAAGAAATGGGGAGAAAATTCTTTTGCCCGAATCGGAAATTAATTGAAGTGAAAAATATTCAGAGAAATATTCAACATAAAATTAAAACTCGATATGAACACACACACAAACAGAAGAATCATTTTGACAAAAAAAACAAATTCCCCAAATCAATTTAGTATCAACAAAATGGAAATCTACAATGTAGTCTATAAGTGGCAATTTCTTTGATTTAAAAAAAAAAAAAAAAAAAACCTTAAAAAGATCATTAAAACTCATTGTAATCATCCGCATTTAATGTAAACAATAATTGCTAAACAGAAAAAAAAAATATTACCAAATGACTATTTTGGGGGATGAGAAATTATCATTATTTACATTTGGACTTTTGTCATCATCTTTGTTTTTATAACCACCATGTTTCAGCCATGGTGCCCTCAAGCCATCGTCAGGTGTTTGTCAATCCAGGAAAGCTTCAGGGAACTCCAAACAGAACCCTTTATTTAATCTACAGCAATAGATTGTTCTCATTCTACTGTCCATGTCTAGGGATATCTCACCTAATCCTTATTTAGTGCTAGGCTTATGGCCACATCAAGTTGAAGCACCAGTTCCCATACTATCACTGAAGTTAAGCAATGTTGAGCTTGGTCAGTATCTAGATGGGTGACTGCTTCAGAATATCAAGTGCTGTAAGCTTGGATTATGCGAGTGGATAATGGCTTGGAATTGTTAATCAAAGAGTCGAGTTCCAATTCCTATTGAGTTTGTTGTACTCACTCACACACAAATGCCCTTAGGAAAGGCATAAATACATGTCTTCTTCACCCCCCAGCTATGGGTTAATTAGTAAGATTTGTATCACTAAACCGTTATTATTCTTAAATTCTAAAAATATTTACTGGCTTTAAATAACCAGTAACGGGATAAGCTTCTTTTTTTTTTTTTTTTGAAGTAATTCACCCCGAGCAAGGTGGGAGTGCCACTAGCACACAAGGGGTTACAGAAAAAGGATACAGAGAAGGATGGGTAACAACCTCAGGTTGTCAGGTGTTGATTGTCATTACACTTGAATATTTGAAGATTATAGTCCTCGGTGAAGCAAGTAAGGGGAAGGGAGTTCCACAGACGGGAAGTGCAAGAGAAGAAGCTGTTTGAGTAGAAGAGACGGTTACATTTAACTGTTTTGACATTGAAAGGGTGGGACCGGCTGGTAGCTCACTTAAATTCATGTAGTTTGGGAACCAGCGAAAGTAGCTTGTCGAAACAGTTGCCATGAAAATACTTGTAGAAGAGACAGAGGGAAGCCACAGCACATCTGTGGGATAGCAACTGTTGACTAGATGTCAGATTAGGACCCATCATCTTGCATTTTCGTCTCTGGATTTTGTCAAGGACCTTGAGACGTACAGTGGGGGTACCAGATCATATATGACAGCAATATTCCATACAAGGACAGATGGTTGATTTATAGATTTGAAGAATGGACTCAGACAAGAAAAGCTTTCTGGCACAACACAAAGAACCAATTTTCCTTACAGTAGATGAAGCTATTGATTCAATGTATTTATTCCACCTCATGTCATTGGACAGTGCGAGACCAAGCAGGCGTAACGAGGCGCTCTTATGGAATTGAGAATCAGCTATTCTGATGAGAGGCAGGGAGGGTTCTATGAGCAATTTCATTTTGAAGGCATTAAAGTTTACAAGCAATTTCCTGCACCAGTCAACCACAGATTGGAGGTCCTTTCGAGATCAGCAGCCAGGTTAGTTTTGCCAATGATACTAGATTTACTATTGAGGCAGTAGTAAATAGTAGTGTTATCCACATAGATGCCTACTTGGAAACTGATGACATCGGTAAGGTCATTGATGAAGATTAGCAACAGTGTAGGGCCCAAGATAGATAGAGCCTTGGGGAACACCAGCATTCGTGATAAAAGAGCCAGAGAAGAACCTGTTTAGGACAACCTTCATTTCACGGTTAGAAAGGAATGATTGTATTAAGTCAAATAATCGTCCTGTAATACCGTATCCCTGAAGCTTACAAAGAAGGCCAGCCTGCCAAATCCTATCAAACGCTTTAGAGATGTCTAGAGCTATGGCTTGAGCTTTGCCATTGTAGAAAATGAACGAAACAATCGATTATTTAATACATTTTTTTTTTTAAATCAATTTACCCCAAGTAAGGCAATAATGCCACTAAGATGCAAGGGGTTACTGGAAGTAAAAGAGAATGAAGAGACTTTAGAAAGAATTGGAAATCCACTCTTTAACAGGGAACAAGGGATAAAACTCTACCCCTGTTTAAAAGACAGGGGAGGTGTGTGCGAACTACATGATACATGATAGATGGCACCTCGAGGTGGTGTAATGGTTAGCAAGCTTGTTTTGCTAGAACAATTACAACTGAGTAGTGAGTTCGATCCTCACTGGGTGCCCCTTACTTTCAGCCTTGTGCCACATCCAAGCTACGCTTGGTAAATCACTACATGATAGATGAACTTCTCTACTCCTACTCATCTATTAGTCAACCAGTTTTCCACAAGTTGGAACACCTAGCCCAGTTTTTAAACTCACAATTACTAATTCACAAACTAATGTTTTAATCCACTAATAGACGAGACTCAGTGTAAACAGGACAAGCAATAACTGATGAGTACTACATGGGGGCGGTATAAATACTGATACATGAGAAAAAAAACTCATAACTGTAGTTGATTTGATTGGTTGTTTTGTTTTATAGCATATCAACCTCAGTGGGTCATTTAATGCCAACAAAATTTTGAAATAGATTCATAGTGGTTTGGTTCAGTTTGTTTTACGGCATATCAACCTCAATGGGTTATTTAATGCTGACAAAATTTTTATTACTGGCAATATGTTTTTCTTCAAAAATCTATTTCTGGGAATATTTTTCCTTGAAGAAATCTATAGCTGGTAATATTTTTTTCAAAGTATGTATAACTGTTTGTATTGCTGGTATTTTTTTTTTTTAAAGTATTGCTGATAATAATTTTTCCTTCAAAAACTATTGCTGGAATAATTTTTTCTTATTACAAAGTATTTCTGGTATTAAAACTTATTTTTACACAAGTTTGGGTGTTAACTATTTGCCCATAGCTGGGACCCTAACAGGTGCTACCACCCCGGGTCAGGGCAGACCTGGGAACACCAGCAATTAAGAGGTGGTTCCATACTCCTCAAAACCTCCTGATCAGAGGCATTGCTGCTGGACGTAGTTTATCGTCTTACCCAGGACGTGGATGTAGTTTATTGTCATACCCAGCATGATGTAGTTAATTTGAAGTAGTAATTCAAGTTCAAAGCAAGACAAATTGTTTGATAATCAAAAACACTGTAAAACCAAAGTGGGGTGCAGAAGGAAATATTGCAATCAAGAATCGAACATCCAGTATCAAGAAATCCCAGCACATGTCCTTCCACCATCAATCCACTGTACCGTTCAAACCATCTGATTCTAAAAACTGTCCCTGAAAAAACATGCTCTTTATTTATATTAGTTACATGCTTGTGCATGCAAATCAAAAACAGTTTTTTTTTTTTTTTTTTTTTTTTTTAGGTCTTTGTCTCACCCATGCACCATGATGGAATTACAAATGATGACCATGACCGCCACTTCACTACAATAACTCCTGAAAAATTTATATCAGCACACAATTTTAACACAAAGCAAGTATTAGGTTGGTGCAAAAATAACAACATTATTACGTCATTATTTTTGCACCAACCTTATATTAATCAGCTAAATAACACCAGAAAATTTAATTCAATATGGTTGCCTTTAGCCTTCAACGCACATCAAAGTTTTTTGGGAGAGTCATTGGTGGTGGCATAAACAGTTTTTATTTGTCTCCCCTAGTAGGAAGACTGAGCTGACTCCTGGAGGCACAGCAATACCAGGCCAACCCGTGGCAAAGGCGGAGCAAGCCCCTGACTCTTCGCCATGTTCCAAAAATCAGTTTAATATTGAAGTCCCACTTCGGGGACATATCAGATATTAAGCTGATAAGAACAGATACTACACTTTGATCTTAGCCAAAAGGCCGATGGGTATTTTGTCCCAGTTTTGTCTTCAAAGATTCAATATTGTGGTATGAAGTAGAACAGGCCCCACTTATGAACTGCCCACAAACAATAGTCAAGAGTGTTGATATCTGGTGATGAGCAAGGCCTTTCGTCCTTGAAGATGAAGCCAGGACAATTGTGTCTGCACAATTATTGTGTTACACAAGCAATATGGCTCATTACTCAGTCTTGTTGAAGTGTCCAATGTTCATCAGCATAAGTGGCATTGCACTATGGCTTGAGTGCACCTTCCAAGATGTCCTCTATGTACACTTGTTGATCTTTACTCCCTGAGTCATGTAAACAAAAGGAGAGCTTCCTCTTTCTGAAATGGCTGCCCAAACCATAAGTGATGCCAGTTTCTCATTTGTTGAAAGAAGACATCCATTTTGATGATTAAAAGTTTGTTCAAAAGTGAACAGTTTCTCATCAGTGAAGATGATGTTCTGCAGTGTACTATCCGTTTCAGCAACTGCTTATTTCCCTGTAGTCTCTTTTTCATTGTGGCCGCTGAAAGAAACTCTTGTTTATCTTGTAGGGCGACATCCCAAGATCATTTCGACATAGCTACCACATGGTTCACTCCAATATTCCAACCTCCTTAGGCAATTTTCTCATTGACCTTCTTGGATTATGTCTGATTTTTTTCATGCACCTGTTTAATCACTTTTGGTGTTCTGGATTTCCTCCTTCAAAGATAGACCAAGACCAGGAACATATGTCCTGGTCTATCTTTGAAGGAGGAAATCTCTTTGTATCAATTGATTGTCCTTTTGATAAACATTCTGTTGATTCCAAATTTCCAGATGGAATTGGTCTGTTTTCATGTTGCTCAATTATATACATTTTATATATTTTTTATATACTTTTTATATATTTTATATCTTTTATGTTGTTGTATATTTTATTTTTTATATTTTTATGTTTTATATTTTATTTTTTTATGTTTTATATTTTTTTTTTTTTATTTTTTTTTTTTTATATCTTTTATATTTTTTTATGATTTATTTTTTATATCTTTTATATTTTTATGATTTATTTTTTATATTTTGTTTTATATTTTATTTTTTTATTTTTTATATTTTATTTTTATATGTTTTATATTTTATTTTTTTTTATGATTTATTTTTTATATCTTTTATATTTTTTTGATTTATATTTTATTTTTTTGTTTTATTTTTTTTTTTTATTTTATTTTTTTATTTTTTATGATTTTATTTTTATTTTTTTTTTATGATTTATATTTTATATTTTTATTTTTTATATTTTTTTGTTTTATATTTTATTTTTATATTTTTTCTTTTATATTTTATTTTTTATATTTTTTCTTTTATATTTTTTTTTTTTATATTTTATTTTTATATTTTTTTTTTTTTATATTTTATTTTTATATTTTTTTTTTATTTTTTATTTTTTTTTATATTTTTTTTTTTATATTTTTTATGATTTATATTTTATTTTTTTATATTTTTTATGATTTATTTTTTATATTTTATTTTTATATCTTATTTTTTATGATTTATATTTTATATTTTTTATATTTTATTTTTATATCTTTTATGTTTTATTTCTTATATTTTTATATTTTATTTTTTATATTTTATATTTTTATATTATATTTTTTATATACTTTTATAAATTCCGGAGACATTCTTATCAGTAAATACTAAAACACTAAATATACATTGTTTATTGTGTATCAAACTATAAACAATAATATAATGATCAAAAATTTATAAGCAGACTTCCTTTGAAATTTTGTAGTAGCATTTATGCTGCACTCTGTAAAAAAAAAAAAAAGAAAAAAAGATATCCCTAGATATCAGAATGAGAATAATTGGTCTTGATTAAATAAAGAGTTCAGTTTGAAATTTCCTGAAAGTTACCTGGATCACCGAACACCTGAAGCCCAAAGCAGTGATAATAACAACAAAGATGAGGACAATAGTTCAGATGTAATATAGCTAATTTTTCTTACATAAATGATACAATGTGAAATCTTTTGTATCCTTTTAACCGTGTTATTATGGACTGCTTTTAAAATTTAAAATCTTTTCCAAGTTAAAGGTGCAAACATTCTGCTATTATAATTAACATTTCTAATTATTCAATTGCAGAATAATTTTTAACATCCATTTTTCTTTCCTGAAAAGCCAAATGAGAAGGAGAAATATATGGACAGTGTTAAAAGAAGATATAGTGAACAAAATGCAAATGGAAACTTGAACTAGGACACATTAATTAGCCTTAGTAACATCAGCAATCAAGATCATCCCAAAGAAAAATAGACAAAGAAAAAAAAATGGATGACAGTTTTTCTTTTCAATTTGGCCTGTGCTTTAACAGATTTTTTTTTAAATCAATTCACCCCAAGCAAGGTGATAATGGCACTAAGATGCAAGTGGTTACTGGGAGTGAAAGAGAATTAAGAGACTTTAGAAGGAACCGGAAACCTAACAAGGAACAAGGGATAAATCTCTACTCCAGTCTGAAAAAGGAGATAAAAAACAATGCCAAGATACAGCACATAATATATAGCTCTACACAAAGAACTTAGGAACATATGCAGGCAGTTTAAAAAAGAATGACTCAACAAAAAATGTGCAGAAATGGAAAGAATGAGTCTTATAGATTAAGCAGATATACATGAAAAAAAAAAAAATAAAAGAGGCCAAAAGACATGTTCATCAACAGGATGCGAAAAATCCAAGGACTGGACAGATATTAGAGAAAGGAAAAATACTTCCGAGATGGAACAAATACATTGAAGAACTCTTCCATGATGAAAGAGCACAACTGGCAATACACAGAAATATTGAAGGACCAGAAACATTAAAATGTGAAATGAAATTAGCAGAGGCCAAATTGAACAGAAAAAAAAAACAGCAGGACCAGATAGAACTGCAATAAAAATATTGGCAGCTTAAAGATGATTCCAGCATTGACAAGATTACGGACACAATATGTAACGAGCATGCACGGAAACGTCCTCGAACTGCGTGTGTGTGTTGTCGCCGGGCACACCTTGGAGTACCATAATGGACTTGACCGAGAACTACAAGAAAAAGACGTGAGAATCGTTTGGTGTCTTTTCTTGGGCGACAAAAGCCGTTGCGGTCGGTCGTCCATCGACAGCAGTTGTGGGTGCCATTTTGCTCATTTGCTGTCATAAAGTGTTCGTTTGCAAAAAGGCATTCGTTTTTGTGTCACATTCGTTTCTGGTTCGCAAGAAGGTGTTCGTTTTTGTGTTGCAAGAAGTTGTTTTTTGGGGTTTTTTTTCCCCCCAGTTTTCTTGCACACAATAAACGAAATATACAACAGTGGTGATATACTGGAAGACCTAAATAGATCCATTTTCATAGCACTTGCTTAAGAAGCCAGGTGCAAAGAAATGTGAATTCCAACAGACAATCTGCCTAATGAGCCACATAACAAAATTTATCATCCGAATTCTGATGAATATAGCACACAGCAGAATTAGACGAAAAATAGGACAGTGCAGGTTTGTTAAAGACACTGGAGCAAGGAATGCAATATTTATGCTCAAAATGATATCAGAATGAATACAAATGCAAAAGTATGTATACCTATATTTTATAGATTATGTGAAAGTGTTTGATAAAGTATGTCACTGTTGGAATTACTGGGTAACCTTGACATATTTAGGAAGGAAGGACTAGCAGCATGGACCGGCATTGCCCGTGCTTGATTCAAAAATCGTACGACTCATACAGCAGTCGCTATCACTTAACTGAAGAATTAACATTCGCCAGGAATTTTAAATAAGAAAATATTTTCCCAGTTATTTCTAGGAATGAAATAAAAAGAGTAAAATAACAAGAATGAATCAAATAATACCTTTTAAGTTATTTTAAGAAAAAAAATGTTTTTATGATTGTTTTTTAAATGACAGTCGAACAGTTCTTAGAAAATAAATTGACCACAAAATATTTTTAACAAAAATGATACAAAAAAAAAAAAAAATTTTAAATGAATAAAATAATTGAATATAAAAATATATAATTATATAAAGTTTGTTTAAAAGTTTAAAAAATAAAAATCTATTTAAGAAATTATAAAATCAAAATAAAAAAAGAACATTAATCCAATGCCTGATTAACTGTGTAAATTGAGTTGCCTCCCTTAACTTTTTTTTTTTTTTTAACAATGTTTCAGTTTACAAGATATTTTTTGTTTTATAAATTCTAAGTGGAATTTTGGTTATCAGCCATAATTTGTTCCAAAAAGTCAGCTGAAAACTGAGGTAATATTCCTACAAGAAATAATGTAACTCCAATTAATCTGTTCCACACACCCAAAAATAGTAACAAAAATAAATTTTATACAGAATAACTATAGTTCTTACATGCAAAAACAATAAGAAATAAAAATAAATGACAAATAGAATAAACAAACATTTTTCTTGGCATATGTAAGACGGCAAAGCAGTCGTGAGAAAGGAGAGGTGCTATTCTTTGGAAGGGAAACCCAATCCATAAAGACTTCAGATAAGTCTTTTTCTGGAGTTATTTCCCTTTTTCTTTTTTTTTTGGTGCTACTAGAACCTATTTACAGAATCTGTCTCACTAAAGAAAAAAAAAAAAAAAAAAAAAAAAAAAAACAGCCCAGAAGTTTGTCTTTAAAATTTGCCTAAATATCGTCATTAAACATGTTTACAACGTGGCTTGCACCAGCTTTGTTAGGATGATTTTTCAACAAAACTCTGCATTTCACTCCATTTTGAACAAATGTTCTTGATCACTGAGGAAGGCACATTCTCCCCTCTATCCTCCTCCTCCTCCTCCGAAGCTTTTTCCTCAGCTTCTGTTTGTTGCTGCTCCAGCTGAAGGTTTTAGAGTTCTTCAGCAGTCAGCTTTTCCCTATGGTCCTCTACCAACTCCTCCACATCCTGTCCAATCATATCTAAGCTTAGTGACTTCCCCAAAGACACACTTCCAACTTTTTCTGGACCCCTGGCGGTTTATTTAACAGTAAATGCTAAAGATGTTCATTTAGCAAGACAAAGGCCGACGGAATCATATACGCACACAATGTTTTGTGTGAAGGATTGGCTTGGGAAAATCATGCGACAGCAAGTTAACCAGAATATATAGTCATAACAGATGGATTTTCTTGCTCAATAACCAAAAAGATGTACAATTTTCAAAACACATTTCAGGGTGGGGGAGTGCTCGATAATCAAGGTTCCACTGTATGTAATATGGGAAATATGTTATTTTCCTTTTGTAAGTTTGTAAATCCTGCACAACTGGATTAAAACAAAATATCTTGTTTATAATGTGACGGTTACACACCTGGCCCAGTGTCGGATCCTTTGGTTACGGCGTCAACGGTGACGTCGCTCCTCCTGGTCGCTCCTCCTGGGTCCAAGCGTGCCGCTCCAACCCTTTGGTCAGATGATCACCAGCCTCGCCTTTCCCGACTCGCTTCCAATACCTGGTCACTAAAGCAACTATACCGATCTCCGGTCTGTACCTACGCTGTGTTTAGATCTTAGACAGACGGGACCAGCAGGGATCGGGGCCGATACAAGTTGAGTCCGGCGTGGGGGTGGCAAAACACAAATAAAATAAAAACTCACGACACCAAACAAAATTGCTGATAAAAAGGGTAACAACCTTTTTATATCTTAAAGTCCGTTACATAAAAACAAAATTGTTCTCATTTCCCGACCCGCTCTGTGGACTATGGCACCAAGCTTCTATCACATAATAGAAAAATGTCGAATTACCTACTTTCTAGAATCATGTATGTATGTCGGAGTGTGGTTCAGTTCGACACTGGGGCTAATTTCTATCGATCATTACTTGAGTTGATTCTTCTCTCCGACTTGAGTTGTATTTCTTCTTCTTCGTCTGCTTGGGCTGGTAGTTTTCCTGTTTCAACTTGGTGGAAGATTTCTTGTTTCAACTTAGCGCAACTCTCTGTCGTTTGAGGTGGTCTCTTCTCACTGCCGTCCGGAGCTGAACTTTAACTTCTCATCGACTTTCGCTTGTCTGCAGCTCAATTCTTCTCAGGCTTTCAGGCAATCTTCTTCTTCATCTACTTGGGCTGGAAGTTCTTCTTGTCTGAGGTTCTTTTCTCGCTGCCGTCCGGGGATGAACTCTAACTGCAACTCCACTCCAACTCAACTGATTTCTGTCGACTGGGGTCCTGCTTTTTTTATTGACGCAACAAACTGGGGGTGGGTCTGTCGGCGTCAGGGTTTTCTCGATAATTCCAAAACTGCATTAATTCTGTCTTCTCCATTATCGCTATTGTTTTCGCCCCTACTTCCTCATAGTGCCTTTGGTGGGGCGGCGCACATCCATCTCTCTTAGTCTCTCGTATGTCAGGTGACCGCTTTTCAACCAATCGTTCCTGATCGAGCATTTCTTTCCTTTTTCTTCCGCAGGTCACGTGATCGTATTCGACCAATTGTTATTGATCAAACATTTCTTTCCCTTTTCTTCCGCAGGTCACGTGATCGTATTCGACCAATTGTTATTGATCGAACATCCTCTCCCCTCTGTTTGCGGGCGTGGTTACATCGTTCTTGTTTAAAAAAAACAAAATCCAATTTTGCCCCTTTTTGCACGCACGCATAAAAATGACAATCTTTGGCTTTCTCTCACCTGGACTTTGTTAAACAGCCCGCTGCTAATTAGTCTTGACTTTAGAAAGGATCTTTTCCGCCTTCTTGGCGCCCTCTGTGAGCCAAAAGCAATTGTCCCTCTTTTTACCTCTTTGTTTTACCTGATAGTCGAAAATCTTAATTATCTACATTGAAATGTCTCTACTTTATTAACGTGGGTGTCCAATTCTTAACAGGTCTGTATATCGTTCCACCGGTCACTCCCCTCAACCCAAAGACACTTTTCCCTGATTAAAAATTGTTTCATTGTTCCCAAAATTTCTCTTTATCCAAATTGATAAGGTGTCTTTCCATGCAAAAGTAGGCTAGGTGCTCTGACCGACATTCTTACCAAAATGACTTTCGAAAAATCGCCAAGACGCTGACCTAAATCTCTTTCTGACTCCTATCTCCACCCTCAATTGGGTCATCGTCATACATTTCTCTTTCTTTTTTTTTTCTTCCCTTCCTTCCTTTTTCCTTTCTTTCCTTCTTCTTTCCTTAGGATCGTCTAGTACACTCTTAGTGAATTATTTTCAACTCAGTTATTTTCCGTTAAAAAAAAAAATTAACAACCTGTTTAGTAACCGAGTAAGAAAAAAAATTAAATCATATTTCTATGAATATTTCTAATAATGCAAGGTGCCACAATAAGATATAGACAGATAACCTATAAAAAAAAAAAAAAAAAAAATCTCAATCCATTTAACAGATAATTTTGAAAGATTTAATTCCTAAAAGCATATACACAATTTTTTTTTTTTAATCATTTTACCCCAAGCAAGTTGATAATACCACTAGTCTTTTATATACCTAGGAGGTGAAATAAATTCTAATGAAAAGGATATGAAAATTTGCATAACTAAAACCTGGGCAGCCACCTTAAACAAAATGGATGTAATCTGGAAATCTGATCTACCATACAACCTCAAGCAGAGATTCTTTCAAGCCACTCTAGAGGCGGTGTTAATGGTATGATGCCACTGCCTGGACATTATCTAAAACCCTAGAATCTAGGCTTGATGGATCCTACACTCGGATTCTGAGAGCTATACTTAACATCCGTTGAAGACAACCTCCAACTAAATCACTGCTGACAAGGACACATGGCACAGTGGATAAAGGCGTTGGTTAGATCCAGTGAAAGACCCAAAGAAGGTGAGTTCAATACCTGGTTAAGGCAGTGGAGAACTTTCAGAGGGAAAAATTAGGAGATAACTGATAACTGACATCCATCAAACATGGCACGTGGAACTAGAACAGTCTACCCCAGTGATCGAAATAAAGGGTTCAGTTCGAAATTCCAACCACCTGAAGAAGGCCGGAGCGTACAACGGCCAAAACGTCGTGACAAAGATGAGGACAATAGTCCGAATAATGTAAATAGTGTACATAATACCTCATCTCAGAAATATAGATAGATACTGAAAGGCCGAAATGTTGTGACAAATATGGCGACAAAGATGAGGACAATAGTCTGACTAATGTAAATACTGTAAATCACTGCTCTATGGATGCCTCCCTAATATTTCTACAATCTTATGCAAATGTAGAATGCACTTTGCAGGACACCGCTGGTGAGCAAAACGAGAACTAACGAGCGATCCACTGCTCTGGACATCTAGCCATGGTGCTAGACGGCTTGATGCCAAGTAACCACCAACATTGACCACATATGTCATGACACAGAATGCCGCACCAATGACCTTCTGACTCATGAAAATCCAAGGTAGCTTGACTGAATAAAAAAAAAATAAAGGGTATTTTATAAACAACTAGTGATGTTCTGAAAAGAATGAAATCGAAAAACACCTGTAAAGTTACAAAACTTGGTTCTCTGCTCCTGACTGTGCACGTGTCAAGGGACAAAAAAAAAATACGAGATACTTTTTGCGAAAAGTGTGAAAGTTAAGCCAACTCGTTAGTTGGAATCAATCTAGAATAGCTTTTCATATTCTCTCACCATTATTTATGACTGAAACAAAATCATTGACTCAATGGCGACCATATCAACTAACCAAGTAAAATCTTAATTCACTTCTCTTTTCCATATATGTTTATGTCTACCTGGTTTGCTGCTGAAACAAAATATTGTTACATTCAATTTCTGCAAATATACAGGGTGTCCATAAAGTTCGTGTGCACTTTAAAAAATTTATAACTTTATTTATATTTGTGATAGAAATAATTTGTACAAAGGATTAGAAAGAAGAAAATCTATATTTTTTAAAGTTTTATTGAAATTTTATGTAAGCTTCCACATGTCTTCCATCATTAGCAATACAAAGGGTAATACGATTTTGCAGCTCACGGAAAACATTTGCCAACTGATTTACAGTAATGCCTGAAATCACATTAGTTATTTTAGCTATACTTTAAACTAGGTACATTAAACTTTATAACATTTTTTACAGATTATTTCTATCGCAAATACAAATAAAGTTATAAATTTTTTAAAGTGCACACGAACTTTATGGACACCCTGTATATTTCTGTGGGAGAGACAGTCCATGTTTTCAAACCTTTAGTAAGTTAAAGTGTATAATTTTGCAAAAAAAAAAAAAAAAAAAAAAAAAAATGTATTCTTCTGGCATAGTCTGTTCTGCTTTTTTTTTTTTTCTTCATCTCCGAGAAATTTTTTTATCCTGCAAAACATTTAAGTTTTAAAGTGGAAATGATCAAAGTGACTTTAAAGTGGGCTTTTTTATTAGAACGTCACTGATGATGCGTTCAACATTGTGATATTGAATGCACAATTTACAATATAAATACATTTCTAAACTGGACTAATTTTTTTTTTTTTTTTTACTATATTTCTTTATATCTATAAAATCTTTTATCTTACTATATTCAGTTTTTATATTTTACTATATCTTTTTATATTTTTTGCCTTTACATCTTTATATATTTTACTTTTATATCTTTTTACTATATCATTATATCTTTTTTATCTTTATATTGTTTTAGTATATCTATTACTTTTTTTTTATCATATCTTTATACTATATATTTTATATCCTTTTTTATGTTTATAGAGTTTTACTATATTTTACTATCTTTTTATATCTTTATGTTTTATATCTTTGTATCTTTATCTTTTTACTATATTTTTTATCTTTTTATCATTATATCTTGTTACAATATCTTTTTACCATATCTGTTTTTACTACATCTTCTACATCTTTTTACTACATCTTCTATATCTTTTTACTACATCTTCTACATCTTTTTACTACATCTTTTACATCTTTTTACTACATCTTTTAACTACATCTTTTATATCTTTTTACTACATCTTTTAACTACATCTTTTATATCTTTTTACTACATCTTTTAACTACATCTTTTATATCTTTTTACTACATCTTTTATATCTTTTTATATCTTTTTACTACATCTTTATCTTCTTTTATCATATTTCTTTTATATCTTTTTACCATATCCTTTTTACAATAGTGCTGATGTCCACATAATATCAAATACAACACTGATGACGTATCCACCATTATGACATTGAATGTACAAATTTAGAGTCTAAATATACTTCTAAACTGGACTCAGATTTGGGATTCTCTCTTTATAAAAATGTGTGTAATTTTAAAATGTATAAAGCCTAAAAATTAAAAATAAAAAATAATTATTTTATTGAGTTCAAAACCTAAAGTTAGTTTATGAGCTGTCAGGTTGGGATTTTCATAACATTATGAATTGAGTTCCCAGTCCGAGAGAAAAAGAAAATGCAACATTCTTTTTTGTCCCCTTATACTTTAAAATTATAGACATACACGATCACAAGTTCTGTAACGTTTTAGGGTCATTGGGTGCCATGTGTACTGCAATAGTAATGTGTTGTGGACACAACAGCCTAACAGATCCCAAACCTTCTCCAGGCTAGCTTGAATTCAATTTTTCCTTCTCCTAGACTAGTCACCAACCAAGGTTATAGGACTCAGTCAGGCCTGCTATTTACCCATAGCAGTGAGGGAGACAAGGTAGATTCATGCCTTTCTCAAAAGTATTAGCACATGAGTGGATGTAATGAACTAGATTGGAATTCGAACTTGGCTCTCCGATTCCTCAATCATTATCCATTACTCCACTATGCCTCCTGTCATAGACATTATGAAACAATCAAAAAAAAATCAGAGACATTATAAAGGAATTAAAAATTATTGGCATTGCCACGAACAGGCAGGGGGGGGATCATGGAACTTGGGGGACTGCACACATCATTGCAAATGAGGGGGGATTGCATGCATCGTTGCGCACCGGGTGGGAGAATGCACACATCAATACGAACGTGGGGTGATATTGCACATGTCGTCACAGACCTTCGGGGATTGCATGCATCATCGTGAATTGGGGGGATGCATCGTTGCAGACCAGGGTGGGGGATTATACGCATCATTACAGACCAGCGGGGAGGATTGCACACATCATCACGGACCTTTTATTGCACAAATTGTCTCGGGCTGGGGAGGGGTTGCACGCATCATCACAAACGTAGATGGGGGTGCATGCATCGTCACGGACCGGGGGAGATTGCATGCATTGCCACGAATCGGCGAGGAATTGCAGTCATAATGCACCAATTAAAAATACCAGCAACTTCCATAATACTAGGCACAAAATGGAGACCCTGTTAGCATTTCAAAAAAATTGGAAATCAAAAAACTGACTTTAAAAAATTAAGAAAAAAATTTCCTGGAGAAATGAAGGCCCTTTTTTATTCAGTACACATAAAAATATACAAAAAGAAAAAGAATTTTTTTTTTTTTTTTTCATACACACTTTATCTTAACCAAATATTAACTTATTTCAGTAATATAAAAAATGATATCTGAGAAAAGAAAATTATCCAGCCAGGATTATTGATCCTTGCCTCCCAAACTAATTTGTTTTTAAACAGGAGCCATTTATAAAGTTCATTCAAAAAAAATATTTTAGAAAATTATAAAATGCATTAGAATCTTACCTTTGACCACAATTGTTGGTTTATCTCCACGTGTGAAAATGACTACTCGTGACCGCTTCTTGTTTTCCTTGGGTAACTCTGAAGATTTGAGGGCTATTTCTTTTATATCAGTTGTCTGAGAAGAAAAAAAAAAAGAAAAAAAAATCAATATTAGATTGATCTCTAAAAAGAAAACATCGACATGCACCCTTTATTCTTTAAAATCACTTTTCTGAAAGGAAAACTAACAAAAATTAGGAATGTAAAAATAATTATGTAATTTACTATTTGTTTGTTTAATGTTTAACGACCTATCAATCTTTATGAGCTCATTTAAGGTCAAACAATTGTTGTTTTTTTGTTTGATTTTTGGGATAAAGTTGAATTGCTTTCAAAAATTATTATTTTTTTTTTTTCAGTGTTGTCTTGCTTTTTTTTAAAAAATATTCATTGCTTTCAAAGTTGTGTTGTTTTTGAAACTTTTCACCTGGTAAGTGTCAAAGGTCACTTTTTTATCGTCAAATATTTAATTGGTATTATATTTTTTTGTACAGTTTAACTTTTTTTAAGAAAGGTTAAGATTGTTTTGGGGTTTGTTTTTTCAAAAAGTTCTATCAAGTTGTTAACATTTGTAAAGAGATTACCAAATATGTGTTAAGTCACTTCAATCGAGTAGGAAGTGTTTTTCGGTATAAGTTTCTTGGCATGCTATTCATTCGGGAGGATCTTCGTAATTATATTGTGTATAGTTTTTTATTTTTATTTTATCATCAGCTTTTAGGAAGGTTTCCTGTAGGCAGATGATAGTGGGGTGATGATTTGTTATAAGAAGAAGTAGATCGCTTATTTTTGGTTTTAAGCCCCGACAGTTCCATTGTATAATTTTTTTGAATCATGAAATCTTACGAGGATTTACTTGTCTATAATTTACTATTTGTAAAACCATTTGTAATGTCCTATTCTCACAGTAATGTTTCTATTAATTCATGACCACTGACAATCCCTTTCTTTCCCATTTTCAATACATATCAACAGTAAAAGAATTTAGAATGTCCTATTCTCCTAGTAAGGCTTCCAATAAATTCTGACCACTGACAATCCCTTTCTTCCTGATTTTTAATGCATTTCTATAGCAATACCATTTGCAATAACTTATTCTCCCAGTAATACTTCCATTAATTCATGACCACTGACAATCCCTTTCTCACTCATTTTCAATGGATTTCCATAGTAAAATCATTAGCCAATCATTTGAATTATACATAATAGCACTATTCAATTAGTCATTCAGGGTATAGGCAAATACTGCTTTTCCTTTAAAATAATGTAAATTGTTATAAAATCTTGGAGAAAGATTATAGAGTCGTTTCCCGTTGCCTTCTCTCTGGTTTTGAATTCAGAGAGGTCCTTCTAGACTGATTGCCATTCAGCTATAGAACTGAATCTTCTCTGCTATTTAACCCATATCTGGGGAAAAGTGTATTAAAGTTGAATAAAAACAATAAAAAAGACATTGAAAACATTGCCAAGAAGCACAAAAAAAAAATAAAATGGCTTCAAGAAAGTCACCAAAAGAAATCAGAGAAAAATTAAAAGGCTATTAAACAATGAAAGTGAACTGACCAACAATATTTAGAGAATAAAGTTAAGCAACATCAAGCCTGGTAAGTACCTAGATGAGTGACTATTTGGGAATACCAGTTGCTGTAAATATGGCTGTGCAGATGGTCTAATAGATAATGACTCGGAACTGTTAATCGGAGAGCCGAGTTCTAATTCCTGTTGAGTTTGTTATATTCGCTTACACACAAATACCCTTGGGATAATATTATAATGCACTTTGTAGCACTTATAAGTAATGCTTCGGTTACTTGCCATGATGCCTGTATTAGTCTGAAAACTGTAGTGTTTCCGTGGATCCACTTCCAGTTATTCAGTACACTTTCTTTTTCTGGAAGTTGTCCTTGTAAGTTCCACGACTTATTGTGGTGATGGCACATCGAAAACATCACATAGCATTTTTATCAGTTCTTCCAATGTTTCAGGTTTTCTGTAGGGAAAAAAATAAATGATGATGAGTGGGGATCAAAAAGTGCAGTGCAATGCTTGCCTAGCTCTTTTTCTTCTTCTTCAGTTGTCTCAAGGAAATGGATTGCATAGCTCCCTTTCTCGGCCATTACACTGGGCAGTTGTGAAATAGACACCAACTCAGCCATGCCTACTTCAACTTCCTCTTTGTCTGTCTGCCAATCTGTACGTCCAACTCTAACACACGCAGTCCGCCGAATGACTTCTCTCGCCGTGCTTCAGGCACCCCACTTTTTTATGCTATTCCAAGATGGCCAAAATTTGCATGTGTGCAAATATCATCTCGTCTTGTACAAGATAGGCACACATAAATTGTCTTCAATAGCAGCCATATTATTTTTTGTCATCACTTTGCAGACAAGACACGTTCGCGCTCATTTCGAATTCCAAGGTAAGTCATGTCTTTCGTTACATTTTCATCAATGAACCTTTTTTTTCAGTTGATTATGGTGCCTTTTATGTTCAAATCTTTTCCCTTTTACCAAGTAAATCGACTTTCCGATTCTTGCTAATATTATGCCATCCTCCCACATTTCTTTGCCATGCTTATATGCTCTAAAGAATACTTTATCGTCAACCATGAAATGTTTGGTGTTGTTTTTATTATCCATTTGTGTTTTTCGACTTGGTAATAACTTGTCGAACATCAATTTTACTTTTCTAACAAACATTAATTCCACCAGTGACATGCCTGGTGGTGTATTGGGGTTAGGTGTTACCCAGTAAACTCACAGAAAATTTTGAAGTGCTTCCTCATTTACTTTCTCAAGACTTGCTTCCTTCTATGTTCTTTTGAACATTCCACTTGTCCGTTCAACCTTGAGTGATACAGCGGGGTCATATGTTCAATGGAGAACATCTTACAAAAGTCTGAATTCTTTACCTGTGAATTGCATTCCATTATCAAAGACTATGGTATCTGATATGCTATATCTCGCAAACAGTCCATGCAAGAAATTTACTGTCCCTTTTAATAAATTTTTTAATAAATTTCTGGTTATTTTGTAAAACTATCAACAACCACAAGATATGATCCATCCATAGGATCTGCAAAATCTATATGCAGTCTTGACAATGGCGTGTCTGTCTTTGGCCAAGGTTCTCTCTTTATGATAGGTAGTTTTGCTGCCATAACACCTCTGCAACCATTCTGGTCCTATATCCGAAACTTTGCATCAGAAATTTCATTGTTGAAATACCAGAATGTCCGCTATAAAAATCCTTTAATATTTGCTTCTGTAACACACTAGGTATTACAACCTTTGCCTGAACATTACTATACAGTTACATAGCAAGTAAGCATTTAAGTATTCTTTATTACTTTCTTCCAATTGCTTTTTATTTTTGCAATAAAGACGTCTTTTTCCATCTTTTTCTTTTATTTCTTCATGGGTAACTGGTAAATCTCGTACTACACTGCACAAAATGTTTTTATTTTCATTTACTTTTTAGTGCTACAATGACTGTGTCCTCGTGGTTCAAATGTTTCTGCATTTTTAGGTATTAATCTTGATAATCAATCCATATGTCCTAATTTTTTGACAGTTGGTACTCTATCGTAAAATCAGTTTAATAAAAGGTGGCACCCCAGCGTTGCAGTCTATTAGCTGTGGTCCGTTTGCAACCTAAAATTTCCTCACAGCAAATATAATTGCTAGAGCCTCTTTTTCTGTAATTTTTCTCTGCTGGTAAAATGAACATGAAGCATAGGTGAAAGCTTTCATTTTACCGCCACTGTATTTGTGTAAAATCACCACTCCATTACCATACTCACTAGCATTTGAAGCCACAATTTCTGCTTTTGGATCATAGTGTGCTAATGATAAATCTGACATAAGTCTTTTTTTTATTTTGTCAAACACTTTTTGACAGTTATCATTTCTGTTCCACTTTACTCCTTTTTTAATAGATCTCATATTATGCATATTATGTACATATATTTGATAGTAATTAGCCAGTTCTGGAAAAACCTTGTTGGTGGAAGCATATCTTTAACTGCACTTGTCCTCAATGGATCTGGTTGATGACAATTTTTATCAATAACTTGACCAAGGTATTTCATTTTCAACAAACATAATTCACATTTTTCTTCACTGAGCTTGAATCTCTTAGTTTTTCCAAATTTTTTTTCCCATGCCCAACATGTTCTTTAGATACAGTTTTGATTAAAATGTCGTCCAGATACACCACTGCAATCGACAAGCATGGTATTCATAGCTTGTTGAAATAACTAGTGCCAACTTTATAGCAAAAGGAAGTCAGCTAAACATATAAGCCTTCATGCATGTTTACGGTCATTAATTCTGAACATTCATTTTCAATCTGCATTTGTAAATACACTTCAGAGAGATCCAGCTTTGAAAATATTCTTCTGCTGTTTATCTTCGAAAAAATTTCCTCCAGACTTGGTAGGGTAGGTTATGTGTTTTTAAACAATTGTTTAGTTCTGTCAAGAAATCCACACAAATACAAATTTTATTATTTTTTTCTTTACATACATCACAGCCTATTTTGAATGGTTAATTTTTTTCTATTACATCAATTCTTTCAAGTTTGTCCAATGCTTCATTGACTTTTTCCAATGCTGCCAATGGTAATTTGGTAATATGTAGTTGCAGTATTTTTCATACTCTATCAGAGCTATTTTCCTCAACAACAATCTCGTTTTTCTTTCATCTTCCAAGCCGCTGCATTCCTGACTGAATATTTGTTCATATCTACGAAAATATGCAGAAAAAAATCAGTCCCTCATCAGGATTGTATACAAATTCTGATATTGTGTTTTGGACAGCATTTGGCATAAGAAACATTGAAGAATTTTTTTTATTTTCTTCAGAATTATATCTAACAACTGTTACTGTTTTGATAATTCTAGCAACTGTTTATATTGTTGCTGTTTCTGTAGTTGAATTTTAACTATAAAAACCAAAAATTGCGCCATATTTGCAAGAATGTTTATTTTTTCCTAAACTCAATAGAAAAAAAAATTTTTTAAAACCAAAATGGTTAAAATTCTCATCACTTGTGTCCTTGTTCCTGCAGCAACAAATATATTTTTTTTTCTGTACCTATTCACTCAGTATGAGTTTTCAAACTCCTTGTAACTCCAGTTACAACTCGTATGAGTTCCTGAATCCTCGTTACTGTTGTAAGTCATAAAAGTTCCAAATCCTCATCACAATGGGTATAATATGCTTCATAGTGCTTATGATATAAGTAACGCTTCGGCTACTTACCATGATGCCTGTATTAATGTCTGAAGACTGATTCCAAATGCTGCATTCTTCCTTACCTCTGACCTGCAGTTCTTTATTTATAGTTAAGGACTAGTTCATATAGTCACTGGGGGTGGAGGGTGTACTATTTACTCTACAATAGATAGGTATGAATTCAGCTCTTCTCCCCCAACTATGGGTTAATTAGTAAGATTTGTATTACTAAACCATTATTATGCCCCCCTCCAAAAATCATACAATGTAAAAATAAAAGGTCAAGAAGAAAATGAATCAATCAAACCACCTCCTTTACATAAAAATCTCAAAGAGAAATATGTAAGTTGGATAAAAAGACTTACATGAAAAATGATTTTTTAAGAGTTAATCTTTTAATGATGCATGAAGAGCTACAGTGGATGGACATCACAGAAATTCGGCAGTTGATAGGGGCAGACTGCTCCCCACTGTCTGTTCATTTTAACGTCTATCTCCTCCTGTCATTTGCTAATTTTTCAGTACGAACAGTGGTACGAGAACAGCCTGCCCTTGAGAAATTAATAAAAAAGGTTTACTTTGAAATTCCAAGAATGTTACCAAATATAACAAGCACCTGAAGAAGGTCAGAGAGTACAACAGCCAAACTGTTGTGAACATAACGACCAAGATGAAGAAAACAGTTCAAACAAGTGTATGATAGGGATTTACGATCTCAAGTGCCATAGCCCCTTACTGCAGTGATGCGTCTTCGGCAAGATAGCCTGACAGAGCACAACCCTCTCCAGCTGGTTTGAATTCAGAGTTTTCCTTCTCCTAGACTGGTTGCCAACCAAGCTATAGGACCAAGAATGTCCTGCTATTTATTAATAAATGATTGGGGGGGGCGTCATACCTTTCCCAAGGGTATATGCACATAAGTGAATGTAATAAACTCAACTGGAATTCAAACTCAGTCCTCTGATTTCACATTTCTAACCCCGATCCATTACGCCACCACACATCCATATAATAGGGATTGGCTTGTTACAAATTAATGTCTAACCATGTATCAATGTTTTAGATTTTTTTTCTTCTTTACAGGGAAAAGTGAAAGAGACTATAAAAGGCCATTAGTAGCTGTTTTACCAGCTCAAGGGTAACAGAGCAGTAAACAAGTGGAGATATGAATATCCCCAGTGGCTTGGTGCGAGGAAAAAGAAAGGGAAATGAAATAGAGAACCAGAGAGAGAGAGAGAGAGAGTAAGAAAAATGGTAAGAATAAAAGAGAGAGAAAGAGAGGCAGAAGGTGTGTGAGAGACAAGAAAGAAAGAAAGAAGGAGCGGGAGAGACAAGAAAGAAAGAAAGAAAGAAGGAGCGGGAGAGACAAGAAAGAAAGAAAGAAAGAGCGGGAGAGAGAAGAAAGAAAGAAAGAGCGGGAGAGAGAAGAAAGAAAGAAAGAAAGAAAGAAAGAAAGAAAGAAGGAGTGGGAGAGAAGAAAAGAAAGGCAGAAGGAGCAGGAGAGAGAAGAAAGAAAGGAGCAGGAGAGAGAAGAAAGAAAGAAAGAAAGAAAGAAAGAGAGGCAGAAGGAGCAGGAGAGAGAAGAAAGAAAGAGGCAGAAAAAGCAGGAGAGAAAAAGAAAAGCAGAATAATGAGAGAGAGAGAGAGAGAGAGAGAAAAGGAAGCAGGAGTCAAAAAAATAGGCGGGAGAGCAGGAAGAGAAAAGTGAGATAGATGAGAAAGGTGAGAGAGAGAGAGATGAGAAAGGTGAGAGAGAAAGGAGAAAAAGATTAGACAGAGACAAGGAAGTAATGAGTGAAGGAACAAGTGTGAGAGACAGGAAGAAAGAGTGTGTGTGAGAGAGAAGAAAAAAGTGAGAGAGACATGAAAAAAAAAAAAAAAAAAAAGAAGAATGAGAGAGCGGGAATTGAAAAGAAAGCAAAGAGGAAACACTGAGAGAAGAGAAAAAGAGTAAGCATATACAACCCCACCCCAAGATATCCTTACAGAAACAAACAAACAAAAAAAAAAAAAAAAAGTAATGGAGGAAATGATGCTCACGCCAAACAAAGAAGACAAACTATCACAACATAAGCACCTGCTGGAAAAAGAGAAAGCAAGACAACGCCAATTTCAGTTATTGGTCAACAGCCAACATAATCTTTATCAGGTTGCCGCCTCATCTACAGGAATATGTATATTGTTCAATCTTTCTTCCTTTTCATGTAACAAGTGTATTTACTTTAAAATAAGCACAAGATGATCCTCAGCTGAAAAGACTACTCCCACCAAGGGTTGATATTTCTTGAGCTATTTAACATTTATTTAATATGCCACAAGACTTTTAAAGTTGGGATGGGTGATCCAAATAGAATAACTAATAAATCAAGAATTGCCAAATATAACTTGAAAAAAAAAAAAAAAAAAGATTGACTTAAACCCAAATAATGTATATGTCAAGGAAGTCTTCAAAAAATAAAAAGATAAAAAAAAAAAAAAGAATGTGGTAGTTCACCTGTTAACGATTCTAGGTGAGGCAAGAAGGTTTATGGTTCAAATTCTTATGAAAACAAAATTGAGCTCAAGGAAAATTGATAAGAATTCCTGGAGACTCTCAGAATTTGCTACAAGATCCAAACAGTATTCTTATTGTTATGGCAAGCACATGGTCTCTCCCAGCTATAAATAGGAGCAGGTACTGCTTTTTGGTGAGCAAAGTTTTCAGCAGTCAGCTTTGACAGTCAGACTGAGCATTCTTGCTGTAACACTCATTTATATGTTTGTATTACTGTTTCCGTCAATATATTTGTTTAACTCAGTTCCTCTCTTGTGTCTTTATTTCTGGCCCTAACAAGGCCACAACACTTATACTCATGAAAATTTGATACTTAGGTAGATATTCAGGTTCCCAACTGCCACTGTAGATTTTACAAGTACCATATTTTCTTGTACATAATACGACCTTTTGTTTTTGAAGCTAAAAACAGGGAAGAAATTATATCCTTGAGTTTAATACGACCGCATAGTACAGACATTTCTAAGTCATATTTTTTTTTTGTACTGTATTATCTATTAAAATCTCAATGTTGTACATATATTTCACTAAAATATTTAAATTTTCATGATATTAAATAGAAATAAACCAGATGTTTAGCCATTGTGTGGTTCTAATTTCCATTTCAGATGTTTTTCAGGAAAAGGGGCTTTGTTGCAATATTAATGCTATGAAAACATGACAGATCTTTATTCTTATTTTTTTTTAAACCAATTTCAGTGAATTTCTTGTCTTTGAGACAAAAGATTTTCAATTATGCTAATTCCTAAACAACATATACTGATGGACATAACAAATACCTTCTGGAAGCAATTGTTATAAACACCTGCCTACTTTGGGTTTAATTATCTATTGTTCAGAGACTGTTTTTTCAATTTTGTGGTTTCAAATAAAAGGATTTTTTTTTCTTAAGCCGAGTAAAAATATCTGAAAACATATACTTGTGTATCATATGATCCATCTTTTTCCCTTAAAATTTTGTTCAAAATTTCTCATATACACAGGTGATCATAAGGAGTAAAATATATTTAATGAGTGTAGATGTTGACTCTGGCTCAATCCTTAAGCAAAATAGCTTGAGAAAGAAGTTTAATTAGGAGATCAACTAGAATGGCTTTTGACCCTCCAAAGAATTGTTTCCAAGAACTTATTATTCTCAAGGTTTTATCCTTTCTCGTGCTTCTTCAAAAGTTACATGTAGTATTTTGGTTTATGGCATACATTTAAGAAGTTTTTATTTTTCCATTTAAAGCCAACTACTTTTAGTCAATATATTTAGGCATCCCAAGTTAAAATTTTATTTTCAATAGATCTAAAAGACTTTAATACAAGCATAGAGATCTTGACAAACGTTATAAAGGTTATAAAATTTATCTCAGTAGCTCAATTAGTGATAAAATTATGACTATTTAAGTTTCATAAAAACTGAAAATTTTCATCTCATGTGCTGTTGGACATTTCAAAGGTTTGTAGGGGATTGAAATGAGCAATAAACTGAAGGTGAATTCAACATGTGTAGTAGAATGTTCCAGCCAAGCTGTACTGATTTCTACAAGAGCGGCAAAGAGACATGAGGTTTAATGTTGTCCTGATGGAAGGCTACCCTCCTAATTGGCCAATTCCTAATACTTTTCATAGATTGTTGCTTTTAATCAGTCCTATTGAAAAAAGTACTGAACTTAACATCTTGCAAAAGGAACTTGTACATAATACTAGATATTTCAAGCTAAAATTTTATTTTCAGTATATCGAGAAAAAAAAAAAAAACTTTAATATGTGCATAGAGATCTTGACAAACCATAAAGAATGGCACCAAATTTATCTTCATAGCTCAATTAGCAAATGTGTTCTGACCTTTCTATATTTGTCAGAACTTACAAATTTTTCATCTCACGTACCAAAAAGAAATTTTAACAGTGTATAACTGAAGATGCAGGCTTCAAACATAAATGTAATGTCATATAGATAGTCTTGAAGTAAAAGAAAGATAAGGCTAATAGAATCAATAATTCTTAGATCAGACCAGCCTAAATATTTTGAAAACTTAATTCACATAAACAAAATAATAAAAATGACACAGAAAAGCAAATTTGACTGATCATATAAGTTTTATTTCAGTAGTTAATGCCTTACAATTTCTTCCTATACTTCATAGCACAAAAGACAAAGGCTTTTTTTTTTCTCTCTCCCCATTACTACCTTCATAAAAAAATAAAACCTATATTTATATCAGATATGATCAAATTGCACATCTGGCTGTTTATAAGACAAAAACAACTCAGAAGTATACTGAACTTGACATAAAAAAGGGTACCACTGGAGGTAGATATCTGAAACTAAGTTTGGGATGAAGAATTCAACAAACGGCTTTTCACTGCAATATCAATACTTTTTGTAATAATTGCATCTTGTTTTGGAAAAGTTTAAAATTTTCAACTCTTCAAAAACAGGAGAGTAAATGACCAAAAAACTTAAATTTGTTTTACAAAAAGATAAAGCACTTTATAATAGTGCTTTAGACTTCTTCAGTTTTAAACTGATAGAAAAGACTTTTTGGATATTATAAATGGTTCTTTTGCACTTGCTCTCCTAATGGTGATTTGATGACTTAATTTCTCTAAACCTCTGATATGGCTAACATTTCTGAAACACGCCATATCCAGCCATCACTTAAAACTGACATGAGATCAAAGTCCCATCTGAAGATGTTGATTCCACTTATGCAATATCATCTGACAAAAGCCATTGGAAAGGATCTTTTTTTCTTTTTTGTTGGAGCTAAAACCTTTATCACACCAATGATTGGCCAATGTAAAAGTTGGAATAATAATATACTGCAACCCATTGGCTGTGGCTCTCTTAACTGAGGTCACGCGAGGTGTTTCTTTATCACAACAGCCTGAATTGTCTAAATACTCAAAATCGCTGAGTGTCTTTCCTTTGTCTCAGAGGTGGAAATGAATCACCTGTCATCAAGTAGTTGCAAAGAGCAGCTTCCAGTTGAGATTTACTTCAACAGGTTTGGTTTATGACATTAACCTCAATGGGTTATTTAATGCCGACAAAATTGTTTTTGCTGCTAATATTTTTTTCCTTCATAAATCTATTTTTGGTAATATTCTTTCCTTCAAAAATTTATTGCTGGCAGTAATTTTTTTTTTTACAAAAAGTATTTCTGGTATTAAAATCTATTTTTACACTTTCATAGTGTTTTGACCACAGTTTGGGGGTTAAGTATTTGCCCATAGCTGAGACCCTAACAGGTGCTACCACCCTGGGTCAGGGTGGACCTGAGAACACCAGCAATTAAGAGGTGGTACCACACTTCTCAAAACCTCCTGATCAGAGGCCTTGCTGTTGGATGTAGTTTATGGTCTTACCCAGGATGCAGATGTAGTTTATCGTCATACCCAGGATGGTATTCTTCAACTGGTGTTGATCTCGATACTTAAGAGAACCTTCAGAAGTCTAAGTTGATCTTTCGATGCTTCCAAACCACTGCTTGTCAAATCTTTAACAGATTTCACAGGACCACCATGCTTGATCACCAAATTAATGATTCTGTTTCTCAGTAACATCTGAACACTTTTTTTTTTCTTCTGTAGGGATACAGAAGGCCATTATCTCCCTTTGGTGGAGATAAGTCACATGTGTTATGTGATGGACACTTAGTGATATCACTTCATATAGTAACAAAATAGCCAGATGCTACAGCTTACAAGTGCATGGTGCTGTTTCCTTTTGGTAATGTATTTTCCCCAGATATAGAAAGAAACTCCGGCTTACAGTCCTCAATTTGGGAAAACCCAAAACTCAGTTTCATCTTTGTGGAATATGTCCTCATCTGGGACATAGTAGATGAATCTGGAATCTGGAGTCCAAAACATGGCTTCTCCAGAAACACAGCAATATCTCCATATTATATGTAAAAACCTTTTTGTTGCTCTTTACGCTCTGCTCACTGTGTAGATATATATTGTTCTCTGCATGGTACACATGTATATATCATTTTGTGTATGTCTTAGTGGTATCAAGTTTCTCCAAGAACAAAACATGTTTGTCATTCCTTTTCCTTTCAGCAATTCTATTTTCCATCCATGAACTATGGTGTTATCATGGATATAATAATGCCCATAATGGGAGAAATGCAAATGGGAGAATAAATCTTTCTTCCTCAGTTCTCTCCTACCATAATTTACAACGTTTCGGACGTTGTACGCTCCAGCCTTCTTCAGGTGGTTGGACTGTCTAACTGAACTCTTTATTTCATTCACTGAACGTTCTAGTTCCACGTGCCATGTCTAATGGATGTCAGTTATCAGTTATCTCCTGTTAATTCCCCTCTCCAAGTTCTCCACCACCTTAACCGGGTTCTGAACTCACACTCTTTTGGTCCTGTCACTGGATTAAGGCAGTGGAGAGCTTTCAGAGGGAAATTAACAGGAGATAACTGACTTCCATTAAACATGGCATGTGGAACTAGAACAGTCTACAATAAAGGGTTCAGTTCGACATTCCAACCACCTGAAGATGGTCGGAGCGTAAAACAGCCGAAACGTTGTAATAAATATGGCGACAAAGATGAAGACAATAGTCTGAATAATGTAAATAATGTACATAATACCTCATCTCAGAAATATAGACAGATTCTATTTTTTCATTACAGTTCTGAAATTCCTCCAATAATGGATATGTCTTACTTTTTAAGTTTAATGCTGTTTTTGAATGTTAACATTGTGGTTTTGACAGCATAGGGGTAATCATGCGTAAATGTTATTTTCACTGTTTTAAGCATAAAAGTATTATTTTTACAAAACCCAGTCAGTTATTCCTTAATTTTACTAATTTACTTTGAAACAAAAAACAAATACTGGATTTGTAAGAGATTTTTAAATTTATTTTTTGTCAAGAATGGATATATGCCAAGTTGCCATGGCAATGTTTTAAAAATATCTTAAAAAATTAAAATGCTATTTAATTTCGTAAAATTGTTTTTTTTTTTTCAAATTAGCTTTAGGCAGTTATCTTTCAAATAAAAACAAAATTATAAACAAAATTTAACATCAAAGGAGAGATTTTAATTATTCTAAATGATTTTTAAAGTTTTCTTCACGAAGTTCGTAGCAATACTTTTTAAAACTTCTATTTTAATTTTTTATGGCCAAAGAAGGAGCAAAAATTTAAAAAACTAAAAATATACCGAGTTTATTTTTTATTTTATTGTTTGAGTTAATTTTTTTTTTTTTTAAGAAAATAAGAATAGTTGAGAAAAAAACAATTTGAGGTGACAGTTTGGACAAAATATTTTATTTTGTCCAAACTGTCAGATTGAATTTATCTTACAAATAAATAATTGGTTTTAAAATGCATCATTAAAGAAAGTATTAGAAAAGATTTCAAACCATCAATGAAACAAGTCAGGCTAAAATGGGATTCAGCTGTTGATGTTCATTCACTCAGACAGCAATACAAATTGAAATTTGTATTGCTGTCTGAGTGAATTGGTGCATTTTTTTATTAAATTCACCATACAAAAAAATTACATATTTTGTCTATTAACAAAAGACATTAAAATTAAAATTTAACATACTTTAAAAAAAGTTAGAACGGACATTATTCATAAAAACAAATTTTATAATCATGTTCTTTGCTATAGAGAAAAATATTAACTTTAAGAAACAAAATTCTTAATATTTTTTAGTGAGTTCCAACTAGAAAGAAATGTCACAGAAAACAATGTGGTATTGTGTCCTCTTTTACATTTTTGTTGTTTATTTTAAAGAAAAATTGTAAAATGTCAAATTAAATTTAATGAATTTAATTCTGACATCAACTTTGTGATAAAATTCTTAATAAATAACATGATAATGATACCCTCTATAATTAGCATTCAGACCATGAGACACAGTTTCAAATCTCACTATGGGCAATTTATCAGGGAGGTGACCTTGATAATATTGGCCTGGGAAGGTGATCCCTATGTGCAGCACCTTTGGAAAGGTCCTAGAAACCATCCCATGAGAGTGGTGACCAAAGTCTTCTAAGCAAAAGTGAATAGATGAAACATTTTGGAAGGTGTTTGTGGTAGTGGTAGCACAAAATCACAAGTCATCATGACCGAGAGTTTGAGTGTACTGGCTTTGTCCAAACTCGTGCCAGATTATATACTATCTCCCAAGAATTGTAACTGAGGTCCTGCTCAGCATAGCTACAGTATAAACCACAGATTATCTTTGGGATGAAGTAGCACCAATGAGCCTGAGCAGATGTCAGCAATAGGGATTAGTTGACTATTGTAGCAAACAAGAAAACAGGCAGTCAGCAATTACACATTATATATATATATATATATAAAAAGTTGCAAATTAAAAAAAATGTTTTTTATGAAAGTATTTATTTATATATATATATATATATTTGATATTTCAGATTGACCTCAATCTTTCTTCAGAAATAACTGTTTGTTACAAATAAATTAAAATTACTGTTTGTTTACAAGTAGCGTCCATCGCAAGACGCAGATGCCACTGTGTTTGAATATTCCTAACGTAAATCTAACCGTAATAATATTTTAGATGATGTTTAAAAAATAAAAAAAAATTTTTAACTATATCTAAAAAAATGTTTAACTATTGAAATATTTATAAAGATTTAAAATACCCAAGTCTTTATTTAACCCTAGTTTATATGTATTTAATTTTAAAATCCCGTATTTTTTTTTTTTTTTTTATATATATATATATATATATATATATATATATATATATATATATATATATATATATACACACACACACTGTATGTGTCAGTGTACAAGGTGGTATTTTAACATTAAAAAATCCCCACAAAAATAAAGGGGGTATTTTATACTCCAGGTATAAAATATGAACCTTAAATCCTGTGGTGTATAAAAAAATAAAAAATTGCAATATGAGCTCTGGTAAAAAAAAAAACAATTTGATTCAGGAGACATAAGGTCTATAAAACTCAAAAATTCATACACTGATGTCCTCAAGGACACATGGCACAGTGGATAAAAAAAAAAAAAAAGCATTGGTTGAATTGACCTAAGGAGTTGTGAGTTCGATACCTGGCTACAGCTGAGGTGAACAAAAACAAGTTAAAGGGAGATAACTGATACTGAGACATCCTGAAGAGGCGTGGCACGTGGATCTAGAACAATCTACACTGGTGGACAAAATGAAGGGGTTCAGTTCAAAATTCCAATCACCTGAAGAAGGCCAGAACATACAACAGCTGAAACATTGTGAATATAGCAACAAAGTTGAGGATACCACATCTCAGAAAATGAAAAGAGTATGTGCTTACTGAATTTATTTAATAAACTCAATATATCTTGTCGTGTACAGTAAGTGAGTGTGTGTGATGTTATTGGTCTCGGGTAGTGATCCTAACGTGTAGCACCTTGGGAAAGTACCAAGGATTGGGAGTAAAATTGGGTGGACAGAACTGTTCAGAGACCGATAACAATTGTATTTTAAATTTTAATTCCTTTACCTCAGGAGGCCTGCCTTTCCAGAGCAGCTGCCTTACCAATTATGTAATAAAGACCAAGCAGTTCAAATCTAAACATATCACTTTCTATTTGAACTATTGTCCTCATTTTGTGGCTCTGATAACAACAAAGGTGAGGACAATAGTCTGAATATAAGTAATGTAAATAATAAATTCTCATCCCAGATACTCGGACACGTCACTTTCATTCCTTATTTTCCCTCCAAGTACACAATATCCTACAATGTTTGTTTATATACACTAGTGGTATTTTCTTTAATAGCATATCCTTTCAGGACCGAGACGGATTCCTTTTTATTATCTGTGAATTGCCAGGACAGTGAAATTGTTTCCTGTTGTCTTCCTGTATTATTTGTTTGAGTGAGGAGAAGGGTACTAAATCCATTTTGGGGAACTGAATATTACCTCCAATAAAGAAGTCTAAATGGGTTTAATCTCTATCTATAAAAGGCAGGATGTGTGAGTGTGTGTGTGTGTGTGTAACAAATGCACAGCCGCAATTTTCGATGGATTTGCACCAAAATTTACATGCACATGCTCCAAGTTAGTGGGAAGGCCAAGACCAACTTTGCATTTCCCAACTCCCATCGATAGTTTAAATAATTGATTTTTTCATGCTTCTACAGCAGTTTTCATGCAGTTTGCAGCCATTTTGTACTGGCCAGAGTAAGAGCCAATAGCTGGCTGCCACCAATAGGCAGGAAGATTCTATTGGCCAGCGTGAGAGCCAACAGCTGACTGACACAAATGTTAATTAGCATGCAAAAAAAAAAAAAAAAAAATAATCGATAGCTGCATTCATCCCAAGTGGGAAAAATTTAAATCTGCATGGCACTTTACTCCAATTGGCTCATTCACTTGCTTAAAATCAACGTTGATTCTAATTCTGCAGAACTGGGTTGGGTGTGAAAAAGTACTTGTTAACATTTTTTTTCATTCGGTTTTTCCAGTTACGAGTCCTTTTTTAAAGCTGATTGTTTTGTGTTCATTTTGTTTAGTTCTTTTTTCGTAACAGATTTAATGTTTAGTATAGAGCTTAGAAAAAATTCGCAGTGTGAGATAGGCAAGAAGTAAGGCATGTAGCAACATCAGCACGGCAAAGGGCACTCCTTTAAAGGCAATTAAGGACAAAAATATTTTAAGTCAAGTGATAGCCATTGCTGTATGAGTCATACAATTTTTGAATCAAGCACGGGCAATGCCGGTCCATGCTGCTAGTGCTAAATAAATTTTGTCTCTTCACTGTAAACCAGGGTTTATAGACCTAAGCTCCTACTTTTTTTAATTAGAAATAGGAAATTGTTTTAACCTTCCTCTTAAGTACAAATAATGTTAATATAGTAAAATAATTGATCTGAAAATTAAAGTATTCACTTGACTTTATTGTGCAAGCCTGCCATGACAGACAATAATGTGTACACTTCTCTCTCTAGATATTGTCTGCTAGATCAGATTTTTCTACAGGTTGCAATGGATGAATTGTCTTCTAAATTATAAAAAAAATGAAAATAACACTGACATCTCATTTTAACAGATATATTTACTTTGGTAAATATATCTGTTAGAATGAGATGTCAGTGTTATTTAATTTTCAGATCACTCAAAACTATCTTGAAACACAAGAGTAAATTTATTCAATATGAAAAAAAAAAAAAAAAAAAAAAAAAAAAAATGGCCTTCAGATGATTTTAGAATCTCCTGCAATGATTTTAGATAGTCTCCTGCAACTCTTTTGATTTAAGTTGGTAAATGCTGCCATAATCCTTGCCTTCAGTTCATCTTTGGTGTTACAAGGAGTTTTGTTGGTCTCTTGCTCAACTATGCCCCACACTTAATAATCAAAGGGGTGGCAGACTGGAGAGTTAAGTGGCCAGAGGCAAATGGTAATGTGGTCACAGAAATTGTCTGACAGCAATGACTGGGTTCTCCTGCTTGTGTGGCATATGGTGCAGAGTCCTGTTGCCAGAGATAGGGTCTTTCAGCAGCCACCCTCTTGACCCAAAGCAAGACTATCTCCTCAAGGCACTTGAAAATAAATGGAGGCTTAACATTGCCATCACTAGTGATCACTTGAAACACCTTCATAATCACCATTAGACTCATCCAACTCTTTCTGAATCTTCTGTCCTCAGATTGACATCCAAACACTGAAATATTGTTATTAGAGCTTCCAGCACAAATGCCAAGCAGTACAGCATGCTGTTTCCAAATTTCTGGCAGAGTGAATTGCGTCATGGTACTCCTTTTCTCACAGATGGTGCCCAACTGACCCTACTATACTGTGCCGTCAATAAATCAAAAACAGTGTGCATACATGAACTTAAAAATATAAAATGGCAACAATTTAACCATTGCATCAATGGTTTTGTTATGTTCTGACAATCCTTGTTGGAACTGTTATATCCTGTGCTAAGGGAATAAATACTTAGCACCAGTTGGATACTAGAAGAAAGGTTTATTGTACACAAGTACAATATGAAATACGGTATAGTTATATGCACAGGTCAATCTAGTAGTGAGTGCCACTAATTGGAAGGTCAGACGTGCTTGCGTCTTCACTCTCTCTCTCACTCCTCCTTCTAGTCTCTTGTAGACAGTTGATTCTATAGGTACTTACTACCTATAGTGTAATCATTCATAGGTGTGCCAGGTTATTCCATTACATCAGGTTTTCTTCAAGGCTATTATTGATCAACACAGTGGTTTCCTTTCCTTAGTAGATGAAGTGCTCATGTACTTTGCAGCATCCCTTGTGCACATGGGCAGTGGTAGGGTTTTTGTTTGTCTACCTAGCATTGCTGAAATGGACAAATCCAGTTGGTATGTGAACAACTAATGTTTTGTTTTTTGCCTCTTGCCATTTTCTAAAGAAAGATACTCGAGGAATGGATCAACAGTGTTAGTTTAAAATAAACATTCAGTGAGTCAATTAAGTACCATACATGATATACATTTGGGCGATCATATCTCTTTCAATTCATGACTGAGTAGGCTGCAGATGATCTTGCAGTAGATTGTCATTTCTTTCTGCGATACTGTTGGAAGAAGTCCTCCCTGATTGACCATATCATCAGGGTGTAGCCACACTCAACATGCTTAACCAATTCCAAGTGGGTGAGGCTATTTAACCCATAACTGGAGTGGATAGCCATAGACTGAGGATTTCATCCACCTTTGTCTTTTTTGTGCTGCTGGGGGTTCCACTTGCCCTCCTGTTGTAACCTAGAGAGGGTTACTGAATAGAATAATCAAATGAAGGTTGGTAATGAATGATAATACTTAGGACAAGAACAACACATATAAGATTTGCCAGCATCACATAGAAGTAGTAGTCAATGGCTAGAAGTGAGTCAAATGAATTCCACAATGAATCTCCAACTGCAGGATATCTACCAACTGCCCCATGTGGTCAGTTGTGACACAAGGCCGAATTTAATGTGGGGTATCCAAGCCCATAGGTTTGGCCAAAAATTTCCCTGTAGCTGTTTCCCAGAGACAAGATTCTGCCCTTCAGCATAGACTCGTCTGGGGATCCTCTCTGCCCGGAGGCAGAGAGTTTGACCAGCACAGCTGGAGATGAATCTCCAACTGCAGACCAACATACAGTATTTACTACTGTATTTATATGAATGGGGGCATACCCATTATCGTCCATAGGTATGCTACAACACTTCCTCACCAGACAGGTTTCAAATTCAAAATTGTCCTTCTCCCAGACTGGTTGCTGCCCAAGTCTATGTGACCTAGTCTGTCCTGCTATTTACCCATAGTTGAGGGGAAGGAGATTCATACCTTTCCCAAGGGTATTTTCACATAAGTGAACGTTAACAAAATTTGACTGGAATTTGAACTTGGCTTTTCAATTCCTCAATCAAAGCACTATCTATTACTTCACTGTTTCTCCGTCAATTGTAAAAAGGCAGAATATCTTTGTTGTCAGTAGGAAGAACATCCCAGGATGTGAGCCACAATTTGGCAATGTCAAAAATCAAACATGTATAGAAGTTCAAATCTCCAAGAAACATTTTAACAGAAGACAGGAAATGTGATGCCAAAATCAGAAAATGCTTTGCAATGGCAAAAGTTGCATTCTAAGAGCTCAGCAAAGTATTAAGAAACTGGAATAGATTAAGTCCTACCAGCCATCTCTCTGTAAACAGGAGTAGCTGGTTATAAGTGTTATACTGGAACATACCTATTCTATTGTTGATAGACACTCCCACATATAATAATAAGTAAGTAGTAGTAGTAGCAGCAGTCGCCAGTGAGCTCAGAGAGTTGGTCAGTCAGTTGATGTCGGACATTAAAGTATCAACCACCACAACTAGATTGCTTCATCATTAACTATTATAACAAGTTCCTAACGTTTTGTACATCGATACAAGCCTCCACTGTGAAACTACTCTATAACAACTTTGGCGACAATGATTCGAAACTCATACAGGAAAAAAAAATAAAAAATAAGAAATTTGTTCACCATATACAACACTTGGCAACAAACGTATTTGGATTCATACGGAGGAAGAAAAAATATTTGTTCGCCATAAACAACTTTGGCAACCAGGATCTGAAACTCATGTGGAAGAAAAAAGAAATAAAAAGAAAAAAATTTGCTCGCCATATATAACAACTTTGGTGACGAAGGATTCGTTCTCATATGGAGGGGGAAAAAAAAAAATTTTTCGTTCACTCTACAACACTTGACGACTATGATTCGAAACTCATATGGAGAAACCAAAAACAAAAAAAAAATGAATTGTTCGCCATATACAACACTTGGCAACGAATGTATTCAGAAAAAAGTTGCATTCTAAAAGCTCAGCAAAGTATTAAGAAACTGGAATGTCTCATTAGAAACAAAAAAGTGCTAAACTGCTATGTAATACCAATCCTCCTATATGGCAGTGAAGGCAAGAAATTTTCATCACAGACAAAAAGGCGACAGAGATGTGGTTCTACAGAAGGATGTTGAGAATACAAATATTCCACCTACCCATCATATCAGTTCTGTAATTTACAAATTCAGACGTCAGTGTGATGCTGACTATATAAGCATAATGGGTCAAAGGTGGGAGGTACGGATCAACCAATACTCACCAGGCAGTATTCGCAAGAGAAAGGTGGACAATTTACATAGTGCACTAATGTATCAGGTTCAGCAATATCTGAAGATCTGTTTAAAAACTAGCAGCATTCTCAGTCCTGTAACTTGAACATGCTTTCAGTGCTGAGTAAGGCTAATACCAATTATCACTTGAAGGTTTGGAATCGGTATACATTAAGTCCTGCCAGCCATCTCTCTGTAAACAGGGGTAGCTGGTTATAAGCTTTTAAGACTATGTTTTATTTTTTTTTTTTTGTTTACATATAACATTAGTCTGGAATCATATCATATTTTTAGTCATTGTGTTTTTTGCTTTTTCATTGATTTTTGATTTGAGGATATATAGGCTGATAAACCGGTTTAGCTATAATATTTTTGTTATATTTCAGGACCCATATATATATTTATATATATATATATATATATATATATATATATATATATATATATATATATATATATATAATATAATATATATATATATATATATATATATATATATATATATATATATATATATATATATATATATATATATATATATATATATATATATATATATATATATATATATATATATATATATATATATATATATATATATATATATATATATATATATATATATATATATATATATATATATATATATATATATATATATATATATATATATAAATATATATATATATATATTATATATATATATATAATATATATATATATATATATATATTATATATATATGTTTTAATGTCTATATATTTATATATATATATATATATATATATATATATATATATATATTTTTTTTTTTTAATCATTTCACCCCAAACAAGGTGGGAATGCCACTAGTACACAGGGGGTTACAGGGAGTGATAATGAGAGAAAAGACTGGCTATATGGGGATTGGGGAAAGGATAAAAGAGAAATTAGACTCAAGAAGATAGAAGATGGCGACTGATCAATTTTTATCTTGTCTGACTGATTGGGTCTTTGTAGTTCATTTGGTCAAAGCGTACTGTATTTAACAGTAGCTTTCTCTGCACAGAAGGACACGGGTTCAAACACTGCCAGAGAGCATAAATTTTTCTTTAATAAGATTATTGAAACATTCAGTCCAGTAGACAAAAATAAATTAATATGCTATTTAATAAATAAATGGAGCATCTCGTCAAACAAGAGTATCTACTAAAAATGTTTAAAGTGATAAACTATATAATTACACACACACACACACACACAAGAATAAGCAGACACAAAAATAGTCATTTTGAAATCATATGCAATAAAATTGCTCAATTTCAAGTAAGAAAAAAAAAAAAAAAAAAAAAAAATCAAATCAAACCTGTAGAGCAATTTAATATCTTAAAAAGATTAAAACACTGAATGGGGCACTAATAAAAAAACCTTTTATATATATGAGTTGGCCACTCGTATTTATTAGAGGATATCCATCTACTAGAGCGCCCAACCAATCTCTATTGCAGATGCTTGCTCAGGCACATCTGCATTTGCTCAACACCCACAGAGCTCACCTGTGGTTTATACTGCAACAATGCAGAGCAGACCTTAGTTACAGTTTCTGAGAAAGACTTATCTAGCGTGATCAACAATTTGAACAAGGCCAGCACACTCAAGCTCTTGACCACAATGACTTGTGACTTTGTGCTAGCACAGTTATCGATGCCCCACCTAAGGGTTCTGTCTACCCAATTTCACTCACAAGGCTTGGGTCAACCCGTGGTGTGGTTTTGAGGCACTTTCCAAAAGTGCCACACGCTGGGATTGACCCCTTCAGTCCAATAACATCAAGAAGTCTCCTTCCTGACAAATCGACCATGGTGAAATTCAAAGCTGGGACTCATACTCAGAATGCAAACATTCTAACTACTTGGCCACATGCCCATTATATATATATATATATATATATATATAAATATATATATATATATATATATGATTTTTATTGATTTATTAAAAATTTTTTGTGGGTACATGTGTTCGAGTTGTCATACCTATTTTTTTTATTATTTTCATAAACAGTGAAATTACTAACAACTGGTCTAGGTTGAGAAGTCCTACTAAAGAAAGATTGTGGCCCCCAACAGGGATTGAACTTTTACCCCTTTTCCTTTTTTTTTTTTTTCATTAGTGAATACACACCTTTCTTAGCCAAACCATGCCACTACCAGTTTGTAATCAAAACCATACCTTGTTAAGATGGAAAAAAGAGAGAGAGAGAAAAGAGAGAGAGAAAAAAAAGAGAGAGAGAAAAAGAGAGAGAGAAAAAAAAGAGAGAGAGAAAAAAAGAGAGAGAGAGCAAAACTGAAAAAAAGAGAAGAGCACACTTTGGGCAAAAAAGAAAAAAAGAGAGAGAGAAAAAAAAAAGAGAGAGAGAGAAAAAAAAGAGAGAGAGAGAAAAAAAAAAGAGAGAGAGAAAAAAAAAAGAGAGAGAGAGAGAAAAAAAAGAGAGAGAGAGAGAGAAAAAAAGAGAGAGAAGAAAGAGAGAGAAAAAAGAGAGAGAGAGAAAAAAAGAGAGAAAAAGAGAGAGAGAGAAAAAAGAGAGAGAGAAAAAGAGAGAGAAAAAAGAGAAAAAAGAGAGAGAAAAAAGAAAAAAAAGAGAAAAGAGAGAGAAAAGAGAAAAGAGAGAAAAAAAGAAAGAAAAGAGAGAAAGAGAAAAAAAAAGAGAGAGAAAAAAGAGAAAAAAAGAGAGAAAAAAGAGAGAAAAAAAGAGAAAAAAAAGAGAGAAAAAAAAGAGAAAAAAAAAATAGGTAAAGAGAAAAAAAAGAGAAAAAAAAAAAGAGAAAAAAAAGAAAAAAGAGAGAAAAAAAAGAAAAAAGTAAAAAATTTAAAAAAAAAAAAAAAAAAAAAACTCATGGTTTTCCCTTTAAAAAAAAAAAAAAATTAAACAAACACAAGTTAAATTTCTGTCAAATGAACAATTGAAGACATTTCAATCTAAGCCAGTCGTTAGTAATTTAAGAAACACCAGTTATGTTTAGTTTACTTGTGTTCATATTTAGTTTGTTTTGGGGTTCATTCCCTCTCCTCTCATTTTTCATCATAGATTTTTATATATAACAATTTTTTATCATTAAATTTTTATGGTATGGGGCATGTTTTGTAGGACCCCCTTGAGAGAATGCGGTATTATGGTGTATGGAGGATTGATTGGTGATGGACGAGCTTTTATGGTGAATAGGCAAATTGTAATGATTGAATGGGTCGTGAATCGGATTAGCTAGGGATAAGATAGTGATGACCAGCCTCAACTCCTCCCCTTTTCGGTCTTGTGCTACAATTGTGTATGAAAACACAACATTTAACTAAGAAAATAACAAAATCAGGTTTAGCAACGCAAACATGTGTAGTAAAACTGTTTGCTGACCGACTGAAGACAAATGAGGCTCACTTCCCTGCATATAAAACTAAGTTGCGAAAGCAACTGAAAGCTCAAGTACCTTTTAATCATCATTTATACCTTGCTTTGTATTTTTTGATATGTTACATCAAGCATTGTTTTTTGTAACGTAAGATTTTGTTGTTATTTATTCACCGTATATCTCCAACAAATATTATATAATTCTGATTTCAACATTTTATTCAATGCAAACTGTTTTAAAAGCTATCAACATGACATTATCAAATAACAAGGGAGGTAATTTGATAATTATCTGCCCCTTTTGTTTCAACTTTAGTACAGAAAAGTTGAATTAATTAACTACTGTGCTTAAGAGATCCAGATTGTATGAAAAAAGTATAAAACACAAACCTAAAGGTCCCTTGTTCAATCTGGCACCACCAAACTTTGGAATTATTCAATAGTCAAATTTTGTCCATGACGAAAGTAAAAAAATTCAATCTACCAAAATAGCTTGTAGTTGATAGCCACAACGAGCCCGTCCAGCACAGGTGAAATTGTTTGATCCGTCTCTCTGATCATCTGTGTCACTCACCTTTTATTCAGGTTTTTGACCACGCATGCAAATTAGCGATAGTTTTTAAATCACTAGAACCATGCATGCGCTTTACCTAAATTGCAAATGGTGGCTCTGACCAGGCAGATGAGACATCGTGGCATCTTAGCCACAGGTAGGTTAGAATTCATTGGTCCTATTCCACAACAATTTTTTTTAAATCAATTCACCCCAAGCAAGGTGATAATGTCACTAAAACACAAGTGGCTACTGAGAGTGAAAGAGAATGAAAAGATTTTAGAAAGAACTGGAAATCCTAAACAGGAGACAAGGGATAAAACTCTACTCCTGTTCAAAAGACCTGAGAGAAGTGTGAATTGGACAATAGGCAAACTGATCTACTCCTAATGAGAAAATAAATAAATAGCAAATAAAATTTCAGATTTTAAGCAGAGATGTTAGAAGTATATATGTTGTTAAAATAGACTTTAGAAGAAACCAGAAATGAGGGATAAACCTCTACTCCTGTTCAGGGAGGAGTGCAAACCAGATGATAGGCAAACCTATTGTCTTCATTTTCAAAACAGTTTTGTAAAGTATGGTTATCATTGAGAAACAAAAGAAAAAATTGAATGCTTTAAATCATATATATAAACAGAAGGCAATAAAATGCCTGTGTATTATTTTTGAAAGAATAGAAATTACTAAAGATACACTTTGTAATTTTAAAAACAGGCGTTATCATTTGAAGAGTTGTTCAGATCATAGATCTCATTCTTTGTTATATTTCTGTGACTCTCGTCTTCTTCATATGTAAAGATCCAAATAAACAGGAGTTTTGTTTTGTTTTCTTTAAATGCAAATCTATAAATGAAGGAAATGGCTTACAGCTGGAGTTGCTTTTATTTAGCTCCTTGTCGAATTTGGAAAGGACATGAAATGTTCATTTTAAAAATAATTTTCTCAAAAAACTTATCTGTAATGTACAATATAAACCTAGATTCTTAACATTAAAAAAAAAATTATTATATATATATATATATATATATATATATATATATATATATATATAAAACCTAGTGAGCCAGACAAACCTACCCAGGTTTCACCTAAGCGGATCGTCAGGGAAAGCTGGCTAAAGAGGCAAAAGAGAAACAGCATATTTATAGGCGATAATCAAAATTATACCACATGACCAAAGAAAAACAACACAATAACACCGGGGAGGAGGAGGGGGAGGAAGATTTATTCAAACGACTAAAAGTTGGGGGATATTAAAACACGAACAATAAGGGTGGAATGACAATACAAACGGGGAAATTCGTCCTAATACAGTAACCAAGATTTTTTATGCCTCCATATGTTAAGAATTTCAGTTTTTGAGTTTAATAGCTGGTTAAGTTGATTATATAAAGCTATGGCTAATTTCTCATCTGTACATAGTTTGCAAAATTTTTGGCCTGCTTTATATTTGGGGCATTTTTTTAATATTTCCCATTTAAGGATGGGGTCTTTATTGTTTTCTTGTCTAGTTTTCCATACATTGGTGGATAGCGTGGTACTATGTTTAGTTTTTTCGTTTTTAAAACTACTCATGTGGTTATAATATCTTTTTTTTAAATTATCCTGAGTAGCACCTATGTATATTTTAGGGTTTGTATCCTCCATATCCTTATAAATTTTCGCTTGGTAAGCCACACATTCTTGTTGACATTTTCCCTATATATATATATATATATATATATATATATATATATATATATATATAGCCATTGAAACACTACAAAATTAAAGAGACTGCAATGAGGTAGTGATGGCAATGCAGAATATTTTCAAAAGTTAAAGTTTCCAAAAAAGAGGTCTTTGAAGAGAATTAAGGCACCATTATCCAAAGCAGGCTTCTTTTTTTCTTTTTCTGCTAATATTAAATTAATACCACAAAATTATAAGTAACTGCAAAACACTATAACTAGAAATCCGATTCTTTGCACCACATTGACATAAGAATGAAAGAAATTAGTTAATGGTGTTTTAGTTCATTAAAATAAAAAGAAAGAATGACTTCAACAAACATTTCTGATTGACTAACACACACAGGACTATACAGACCCAATTAACTCACCATAAGGGTGTTCCAATAACTTGGACTGATTTTAAATGAATTAAGTTTAAGCGTCTAATGATTTTTTTTTTTTATTTCAGATTTAACAACTTAAGTCTTTGGCAATTTCAACCATGGAAAGATTAACAATCAAAGAATGTGTTAAAAAGCCTATTACGAATATGGACGTTCAAACAGAAATGCATTCAAAAAGTTCTGGTCAACATTCGACCAACCAAAGTGCAATTGGAAACGATGTGACATTGCTGTGGAGAGGCGATGTGAATAGAGGTGTCTGGATTTTCGGCCATATTCTCATGTACTGCAGCAATGTTTTCAGCTGAATGGCACAATGGTGTTTTAACATCTGCCACCAACCCAGTTTGTTTGAGTTTACAAACAATTTTTCCAACTGACTATTATAAATTAATTACTCAGAACTTTACCTGAGAAATTAATAAAGGGTGTTCAATAACTTGGACCGATTTTAAATGTGAATTAATTTTAAACGTCTAATGATTTTTTTTTTTTTCATTTTCTTTCAGATTTAACAACTTAAGTCTTTGGCAATTTCAACCATAGAAAGATTAACAATCAAACAACATGTTAAAGTTATCGGGCCTATTACGAAAATGGACATTTAAACAGAAATGCATTGCGACAGACAGTTCTTTTTTTTTTTTTTTTTTTTTTTACATCAACATGTCGACCAACCAAGAGTGCAATTGGAAACGATGTGACGTTGTTGTGCAGAGGTTCAATTCCAGCGCATACGATGTCGAATAGAGGTGTCTGGATTTTCGGCCATATTCTCATGTACTGCAGTAATGTTTTCAGCTGAATGGCATAAACGAGTACGCAATGGTGTTTTAACATCTGCCACCAACCCAGTTTGTTTGAGTTTACAAACAATTTTTCCAACTGACTATTATAAATTAATTACTCAGAACTTTACCTGAGAAATTAATAAAGGGTGTTCCAATAACTTGGACCGATTTTAAATGTGAATTAATTTTAAACGTCTAATGATTTTTTTTCATTTTCTTTCAGATTTAACAACTTAAGTCTTTGGCAATTTCAACCATAGAAAGATTAACAATCAAACAACATGTTAAAGTTATCGAAGCCTATTACGAAAATGGATGTTCAAAGAGAAATGCAATGAGAATTTCCCAGGTTGCATCATCTCTTGAAACAGCAAAGTCAATTGGCCACCACGATCGTGCAACTTGACGCCTTTAGATTTCTTCCTTTGGGCTCATCTCAAAAGTAAGGTCTATGGCAACAAACCAACAACAATTCAACAGCTGAAGGATGAGATAAGGCATATTGGTGAAATCACGGAGCAACTATGCAGAGACGTCATCAAAAATTGTGACCATCAAGTGGGAGGTGTGCCGCCGAAGCCTTAGCAGATATTTGGGCAATATTATTTTCCATACATAATTGCCATGAGTTAAATAACATGATCCAATAGAGAAATAAAATTTTCACCAATAACACCGATTTATTTACTGCTGACTGATCCCTCTTAATGAAACACTCTTTATCTAACCATTTCAACTATAAAATGATGATATGTTGCTGCCAATCTAGTACAGCACTTAGATTCATAAAGTAACAGAGTAAAGCTCATCAGAACAATTACCATGAAAATATTTATGGAGAAGTCAATCAAATAGTCAATCCTAATTGGGTGCTTCATACCAAAACTAAGCTGAGTAAATACAAAGTGAATACCTCCAGACATGCATGCAAATATTCTGTATTCTTGTACAACCCAAGTTTTTATTAATTATAAATGAATTATTTTTTTTTAATACAATAAAACATACACCGTTTTAGAAAATCGGCTCTCTGACTAGTTTCAAACAAATTTGTCAGTTTTTCTGCTCATAAATGAGCTTAAAATTTTATTTACCTTTTTTGGAATTACATTTCATTTATTTCTAGAAGAAATTTTGTTCAATTTCACATTTCAAAACCTGAACACTTATAAAGTTCAGGTTCATTGATTTTTTTTTTTTTTTTTATAGTTTATTAAAATTCTTCAAGTTATTATTGGAGATAGTAATGATTGACTGATACAAGTCCTAATTAACCCATAGCTGGGGGAGAGGAGAGGTGGGTTCATACCATTCCCAACATTTCTCATACCTTTGCACATAAGTCAATATAACAAACTGGAATTGGAACTCGGCTCTCTGATTTCCAATTCCAAGCTGTTATCAATTTCACCACCTGCACATCCTAGCTTACAGCACCTGGCATTCACTCATCTAGGTACTGGCCAGGCAAGACATTGCTTCACCTCTGTGATCGTATGAGAACAAGTGTTTCAATATGATATGGCCAGAAGCCATACCAACAGTACATCCAAACTTACAGCTCCTGGTATTCTCAAGCAGTCACCCATCTAGGTACTGGCCAAGCAAGACGGCTTACCTCTGGCCGGGAAAACAATGACGTTGCTACCGACACCTCTTGCTCCTAGTATTCTCAAGCAGTCACCCATCTAGGTACTGGCCAAGCAAACCACGTCTTTTTCAATGAACGGTGTTTCAATATGACATAGCCATAAGCCATACCAACAGCACATCCAGGCTTACAGTTCCTGGTATTCTCAAGCAGTCACCCATCTAGGTACTGGCCAAAGCAAGACGTTGCTTCACCTCTGTGATCAGTGTTTCAATGTGATATGGAGAACAAGTGCTCCTTTCAATCACCCATCTAGATACTGGCCAAGCAAGACGTTGTTTCACCCTGTGAACAGAACCAGTGTTTCAATGTGATATGGCCATAAGCCAGGCTTACAGCACATCCAGGCTTACAGGTATTCTCAAGCAGTCACCCATCTAGGTACTGGCCAAGCAAGGCGTTGCTTAACGTCTTTGATCATACTGGAACCGGTGTTTCAATATGATATAGCCATAAGCCATACCAACAGCACATCCAGCTTACAGTTTGTATTCTCAAGCAGTCACCTCTGTACTGGCCAAGCAAAGATCTTCACCTCTGTGATGTCTGGGAACCAGTGTTTCAATGTGATATGGCCATAAGCCATGCAGATCCAGCACATCATAGCCAGCTCTGGTATTCTCAAGCAGTCACCCATACCTGGAACCGGTGTTTCAATATGATATAGCCATAAGCCATACCAACAGCACATCCAGGCTTACAGCTCCTGGTATTCTCAAGCAGTCACCCATCTAGGTACTGGCCAAGCAAGACGTTGCTTCACCTCTGTGATCGTACGGGAACCAGTGTTTCAATGTGATATGGCCATAAGCCATACCGACAGCACATCCAGGCTTACAGCTCCTAGTATTCTCAAGCAGTCACCCATCTAGGTACTGGCCAAGCAAGACGTTGCTTAACGTCTTTGATCATACTGGAACCGGTGTTTCAATATGATATAGCCATAAGCCATACCAACAGCACATCCAGGCTTACAGTTCCTGGTATTCTCAAGCAGTCACCCATCTAGGTACTGGCCAAGCAAGACGTTGCTTCACCTCTGTGATCGTACGGGAACCAGTGTTTCAATGTGATATGGCCATAAGCCATACCAACAGCACATCCAGGCTTACAGCTCCTGGTATTCTCAAGCAGTCACCCATCTAGGTACTGGCCAAGCAAGACGTTGCTTCACCTCTGTGATCGTACGGGAACCAGTGTTTCAATGTGATATGGCCATAAGCCATACCAACAGCACATCCAGGCTTACAGCTCCTGGTATTCTCAAGCAGTCACCCCTAGGTACTCAAGACGTTGCTTCACCTCTGATGAGACGGGAACCAGTGTTTCAATGTGATATGGCCATAAGCCATACCAACAACACACCAAGGCAGTCATCATTGGAAAGACGTTGCTTTCACCTCTGATATGGAACCAGTGTTTCAATGTGATGTAATATAAGTCTACCAAAGTTCAAAAACAAACCTATCTAGGTACTAACCAGGCTCATCAGTTTGTATTTCTAATTGATATGGCGTAAGTCTATAAAGTTCAAAACAAAAGCATAAAGTTTGTGTGTGTGTGTGTGTGTGTGTGTGTGTGTGTGTGTGTGTGTGAGAGAGAGAGAGAGGATAAGGACTAAATCCAAGAGAATTATTAAATAAGGAGTAAGCAGTAAAAATCTTCCCAGATTTAATGGTTCTGCTATTTAGCTTCGGAAATTTCTCATAGTGAAATAATGCAGAGTTAGGTTCAATTTTTTTTAATTCTATTCACTAATACAAAAAAAAAAAAAAAGTATGCACGTGACGTCTACACAACCAATTAAAAACAAAATATAGAATTCGAAAATCGAAAAATTAACTCAGCCCGATTCAATTCTCAATGAAGCTAGATAACTATTGAAACATGTTAAAGATCTTCCAACCTGTTCCTTTATGTAATGAGATTGTGCTGCCAAAAGTTGAAAAGAAACTTCAGCACGATGAAGTCATTACTAGTTGCAAGTGCGCTCATTTACCTCCCTTGGATTCTTTGAACAGGAATTTGCAGTGGAAGAGTTGCCGTTCAGGGGGACGTAACTCAGAACCAAATGGCTTTTTAAAGTTGAGAGAAAACGAAGTAGACTTCACCGTTTACAGAAATATAACACTCGTTAACCGCAAGCAAGACTGACTGCTGTGTACGGTGAAACTAAATATTCTTAACTCCATTCATATCTGCACAGAAGGAAGGATTTCATTTTTTTTCTTTTTTTTGTCAGCTGTTATTTTTTAGAAAAACAAGAGGAAATTAACACTTGGGGAGTAATTATTAGCCACACATTGAGAATCTCTCTAGTACATGGAAAATGTTGACTACATGGTAATTAAAATAAAAAAAAAATTAAAAAAAAAAAAAAAAGATACAGTTCAAGTTATTCAGAAAGGAGAAAATACAAGAATGAGTTAGAAATTACTGTAAAACATCGAGAAAAAGGTTTAAGGAACAGAAAGGAAAAAAAGGGGGTTTTTGTTAGTTTTTTTTTTTTAAATAATTTTTTTTTTCTTTTTTTACTAAATATTAAAAGCCAGTTTATTCTACAGTCGCGTTCATAGGTATTTTTATCTAGTACTGAGATTTTTTGTTCATAGAGTTCTATTCTAACGATTACAATATGTCAAAACAAAACTGCAGATTAAAAAAAAAATTGAAGAGAAACAACAAAATTTTAAAATGTTTTTCTAAAACAGGAAATATGTTTGTCAGATGTTACCTATGTTTTCAACTGATATAAAACGATTCCTCACTTAACAACCAGATTCCATTCCAACAACCTGAACATTGAAAAAGTTGGTTGCTAAATGAAAAGTTGTACCTGACATCTATTTCAGGCATACTACATGTATGTTTAGGTCAACCAACTTCAGATAGTGTCAAATTTGCATATGGGCTAGTATAGGCTGCAGCCCAGGGACCCTTTAGTCTTGTGCCCCTGATAAAGCTAAAAAGATAAGAACAGAGGAGATTTTTTTATTTTCAGATTTTGATAGATTATAATAATCGACTCTCCCGTTGAGATTCGACGTATGAGGGTCAAGCAGATCAGTTTCCAGGAAACCGACAGCAGCACGAGATTTGATTATAGTGGTGAAGGTCTCGTGCAGGACCATCCACACTTTTTGAAGGGCCGAATACAGAGACCTGGTGCACCAAATGCCACAAGGTTCACAAACGACCCTCCGCAGGTTTTGAATTCAGAGTTGTCCTTCTCCTAGACCAGTTGCCATCCAAGGCTATAGAACCCAGTCTGTCCTGCTATTTTACCCATAGCTGGAGGGAGAGGAAGAGGATTCATACTTTTCCCAAGGGTATTAGCACGTAAGTGAATGTAATGAATTCGACTGGAATTCGAACTCGGCTCTGCGATTCCTCAATCCAAGCCGCTATCCACTACTCCGTGCCTCCGATAGATTATATATATATATATATATATATATATATATATATAATAGAGAGAGAGATTTTTGTCCATAATTATAATTCCACTGCCATTGTCAGAGGGGAAAAGATGAATGTCTTTGTTTGAAGTTTCTATTAGGGCTTTTATATATCTGCAGGGAAGTGTGGTTTTACTCTAAAAATAAAAAAAAATTTAAAAAAAAATAAAAAAAATAAAAAATGAAATACTTCCCACAGCTATAGAAAAGCCCTAAAAGAAATTTCAAACAGATTTTTGATGTAGTTTTTTAGTTTTGCATAATTTTGTTGACTTTGCTCAATTTTACACTTCACTGAACACAGACAAGTAATAAGTGTAAAATTGCTCAATATTGTACAAATTAGACAAAACAGTACAAAAAGAATTGAGAAAAGGAAAATTGTGCAATTTTGAAAAAAAAATTATTTAAAATATCAAAAACTTTGTAATGTTTATAAATTTTGCTTAGAAAAAAGTAAAAAATTTGAAGTTGACAATTTCAACTATAATTGATATTTTTTTTCAGCTGTGATGATCAAGGATCGCACAATTGTAGCAAGTCAGAATTTTTCTTCATTTTCATTTTTGTTTTTTTTGAATAATAGTATTTCAGTGTAATACAGGCCGTCCTTCATTCTAGATACATTTCTGAAGAATGTAATGTTTGGATAAAAAATATCAGCAAGTTGTTAATGAAATAGGTTGGATGAGTTCCAAAATAATTAGAAATTTTAGTTGAACGGTTTTGTTTTACACCATCTAAAAACATTTTTTTCTTTTTACTTATAGACACAAGGGTGGTGCAGAACATATGTAATAAAGAGGCCACCAAATTCTAATAGCCCGGGGGGGGGCGCTCTTATGGCCTAAATCCACTCCTGTTCAAATAGATTTACTGTCACTTTTACACCATTTGTAATATTTCACCCCACCACTTGTATTATTTGAATTTACTAAAAACATTAAAAAAAATAAATAAAATAAATAAATAATTGAATTTACTACTAATACTAATAATAATACTACAACTACTAATGTTGAAGAGGTTAAAAAGTTTGTTTAATTTATTAAGTAAATTTTCTACATAATATTCAAATTATTTGGCCAACCCCAATAATTACATTAATTTGATATTTACTAAAAAAAAAATTATAACTTCAGAATTGTTTATGATGTTAAAATAAATATTAAGTAAACAATAGTGTTAATAAATAGTAGTTTTTGATGAGGCTTTTTATTAGCTTCCATGGGTGAATTGGTTAAAGGCGTTATCTTGAAGAAAAAAAAAAAAGAAAAGACAAACTCCCAGGATAGAGAATGTGTATTCAGACTTAGTCAAATAAGGCTGTGATAAAATGCAACAATAGGATAAAAACTTGCCAAAAACACAAATTCCATCTCAGGATACCAGAAATTTAAGAACTGGAATTAACCCAAATTGGAAGAAAAAAAAAATGGTGAGAGTAACAAGCCAGTTTTCTATTGCGGCTATTCAATAATTCGGTAAGAAGGAGTACTTACATTGAATCCGTTAGCTTCTCCAAATTTCAATGCTTCCTGAAAATATAAAAGGGAAAAAAACTGCTTGATTTGGAATTCATAAAAAGATATTGCAATATGTCTCCTACAAGACAACTGTTTTTTTGTTTTTTTTTAGCATGGTTCAAGAATTTTGAACTTGAAGACAAAGATAAAGTAAAAGCATTGATACATATGTGAACTGGTCAAGAAGTATTGAAACAAGTGCTATAAAAAGAAAACTACAATACCTATCAATTCAGCATTTAATCTCCTTCAAAGTAGTCCCCCTTTCTGAAGCCACATTCTTTATCCAATGTTGTTTGCATTCATGGAAGCATTACTGGAACACCTTTTTTGGGATAATGAGCAGCTGCCCCATCGCATTCTCTTGGATTTCCTTGACATCTTGAAATCTTGTTCCTTTCAAGTGGGATTTGATTTTTGAAGAGGAACAAGTGGCAAGGGAGCGAGATCAGGGAAATATGGTGGTTGTCAGACCTGGGGAATGATGTATTTTTACAAAAACTCTTTTGCAAGCCATGCTATCTGATAGTACCTTTCTGGTGTGGTGAGACGACCACACTCTACACACTTTCCTTCCAAGCGCTGCTATAAACAATAAAATGAACATTATAACTTAGCATGTTTGCTTGACAGAGATCAAAGCCAATCTGTGCCAAGCAGCTTCACACTGAGTACTTTAGTTCCATTACCACAGCAACAGTCCTGATGCTTTTTTATCAAACCGTGTGTGTGTGTGTGTGTGTGTGTGTGTGTGTGTGAGAGTGAGTGAGTGAGTGAGTGAGTGAGTGAGTGAGTGAGTGAGAGAGAGAGAGAGAGAGAATGTCCAAGTGGTTAGAATGTTCACTTTCTGACCATGAGACACGGGTTCGAATCTCACCAAGGTTGATTTGTCAGGAAGGAGACTTCTTGATGCCATCGGTCTGGAGTAGGCGATCCCAGTGTGCAACACTTTCAGAATGTGCCTGAAAACCATACCACGGGTTGACCCAAGGCTTGTGAGTGAAATTGAGTAGACAGAACCCTTGGGGGCCATTGATAGCTGTGCTAGCACAAAGTCCCAAGTTATCGTGACTGAGGGTTTGAGTGTGCTGGTGTTGTTCAGATTGTTGACCATTCTAGATAACACACTCTCTCTCTCTAAAACTGTAACTAAGGTCTGCTCAGCATAGTAGCAGTATAAACCACAAGTTGTCTGTGGGTGTTGAACAAACACAAATGTGCCTGAGCGAGCATCTACAATAGGGATTGGCTAGCTGCCCTCGCAGACGGACATCCTCGAACATGAGTGGCCAGCTATTATTATTATTACTGTGAGTTGATTTAATATTGTATTTACTAGGTATGTATAGTGTAATGAGTTGGTTAATAATTTTGTTTACTTGATAAACCAAAGTGGAGATTTGGGATATGATGCAATGGAGAGAGAAGTTAGGATTGTGTACTTTTATAGTTCCATACATGTATTCTGGTTTGTAGTCTTCGATTATTTTGGGGAGATTTAAGTTACCTTGTTCTGTGTTGTCGGCTGTGATCAGTTTATTAATTTTAGTTGGTTAGCAAGATTTTTGTTGACTTTTTTTAAAAATTTGATACAATCATCGAGTATTTTCTGTAATTTTAAATTATAATTGGATTTACTTAATACAACAAAAATATTGGTTTTATCACTTTTTTAATAGTTAACTGAGTATGGTTACGTAGTTCCTTGGCAGCAACATTTAATTGTTTCGTTAGAAGTGTTGAAGAGTTATCCCCCTTGGTCATGTCTGTCTTTTATTACTTTTGGCAGATCACAAACTTCTGGATGTGTTTTAATTAGTTGTTTTAAGTTTTTGTATATTTTGATATAACATTTTGTTACAGAATGTGAAAGCCAGAGCCAGAATGATCAGCAATTGGCTGGAGTGACTCTCGGGCAGAGCATTCTAACAGTGATGGATTGCCTTTGTCCATGTTTTTTTTTTTTTGCGTCCAAAAATGATTCAACGGAGGGTCTTCAGAATTCTGATGCGTCGATATCCCACCCACACCCAGGTTTGCTAATACCACCCAAGGAGGGATTGCTGAGCCAGTATGCAACATGGGTTCCTGTCATGTCAGTTCTATTACTGCCTCTTAAAATCCAAGCTGCCAGGGTTAATAAAATAAACACCAAAGTAAATGACACTATTTGTTAATACCATTTTTATTAATAGTGTGAGAATTCTAAGATGACATAGAATGCAACAATTTCAGTTTTTTTGCTCAATCTATTGTATTATTTATAAAGATGATAATTAGGTCCAAGGTTGAGCAATTCTTTTAGGTGTTCTGTTTATATATCTATCTATATACATATCTCTATATATCTATATACATATATATATATATATATATATATACACACACACACATTTCATTGAATACGACACACAAGGGGCTTTGATTGAGTTTTTTATACAATTTCTCATGTGAACTAGTAATTATTTTTCTTTTCAGATAATAAATTATATAAAAAACTGTCTAAATGTTTTTTTTATCCGAGCGCTTTCGGCTATACATTTAGCCATTTTCAAAGTTGAAATATATTAACTGTTAACAAGAAATAGTTTGTTGTATGTATTTATATAATGTTTTCATTTTCAAAACATGGTCAAGATATTGTGTCCATGTTCATAGTTGATAATGAATGTTGTTTGTTTTTTGTTTTTATTAATAAGGCTTCCATTATTTTTAGCCTTTTTTGCAGGTAGATGATGCTATTATATTTGTTTAAATGAGATTTAATTGAGCTCCTCAAAACCTCCCGATCAGAGGCCTTAGTGCCAGATGGAATTTTATTATCATAGCCAGGATGGGTGGTACAGAGAGCTGACCATTTTATATGTGTCTTTCTTTTTCTAGTTTTACCCTTTTGGCCTTTAATAAACCTGCTGATGAACAGGATTTTCTCTTCTGGGTTTTAATTGCCATAAAGCACTTTGTCTGTCTTGAGGTACGTACGCATATGAGAAACACAATCACGGGGCAGAACAATTTGCCTCATATTTTTTATAAATTTGATTTACACTTTTTGTTTTTTTTTTACATTTTAAAAAATTTCTGACTTCAACCTGAGAATATTAAGACAATCATGTTTGAATGATTTTATGACCCATCCCTTTTATTGCATATTTAAAAAAAAAAAAAAAATACAAATCATTAAGAACATAACCCCAACCTATATATGGCCGCTAAGAGTATTTATATAAACACTGAAATCTCATTTTAATAAAGAACTGGAAAGTGGCAAAAGCCAAAACAAACCTCTTCATTTCCAAAAAGATAATCAACATAAGGCATAGTCTTTAAGAGTGGTTCCTTGAAGAACTGGCAGATAAATGGGGCGGCCAAATTAGTGCAGAAGATTTTGTTTTGCTGGCAAGCATGTTTAGCAATACGTAGAATGGCAGAGGGGCACACGGTCAGTGGAAAGCCCTGTAGGAAAAAAGAAAAAAAAAAAAAAAAGAAATTTATCGAAAAGATTAAAACAGTGAAAAGTAGACAAGGAAGAAAAGCAAATACAATTCTAAAGAATTGTATTTATTTCTTATATTGCAATATTTATTTCATGTATTACAATATTTCGACCATTGTACTCTCTGGCTATCTTCAGAGAAAGAAAAATAACTGCAAAGTTTCAGCAGCAGCAATAGTAAGAAAAGAGAAGCAGTAGTTTGGAGCAGAAAGTTCTCTGCTGAAAAACAAAATCAATTTTTAAAAGAATACCTCTTTTGGTCAAACTGAGAACTAACAGAATTGCATATATATATATATATATATATATATATATACCATCCAACAACATGATTCCTTACTTTTGTTTAGAGAAGAATCAATGAAAATGTCAAAAAGTGAAAGAATTTGAGTAAAATGTCAATTGCATCAAGTCATACAGAGACATCAGAAAATATATATATATATATTCATTCATACAAACAGAAGGTTCTTGGGTTGCATCAGACCCAACATATGGCATTTTGTGGTTACAGTGACATTTCCTATAATATAATATGTTGTCAAACGCCACTACATGAGGAACACAGCGTTGTTTATTCACCGACTGTACCCCATATTGGGTTGTGCTACATTTGCTATTTCTCATTTGTGCCATTTTTTTAGGGAACTTTTTGTCCTTCATCATAGCTTCCGAGCGTAAGGCAAACTCATGTGTGCTTATGTAGGTGAGTTCCAACCTACATAAAAAATCAGGTTATGTTGCACCATAGGAACAGATCTCTGGCATAAGTCGTGGAACCCCTGTATATAAAAGTATAAAACACTACCTAGGTTTCTACCATTAGGTGTCATCAGGTGGTGGAGTAAATTTAGTTTTCTAGCACTTTATAATTCCCTTTTAACTGGAAGATTTACTGAAGAGGAGTGGGTGTGGAAAATAATAAAATTTTTTATTTCCATCCAGGTTTTGTAAATACCAAGGATGTATTTATTTATATGTCTACAATTTGACATTATTTCTCATCGTTCATCTAGTAGTTGTTTTCTGTCCAGATGTGTTACAATAGTCAACTTTTCCTCTTGGTACAATCTACAAATGCTACTGCCCGGATTTCAATTTTTTCAGTATACACCACCTTACGTCTGGACTTCTAGTATTTTCTTTTCTTTCAATTTCTAGACGTATTCAGCAAGTTTCTTGTCATACTTATGGTTTTGTAGTTTGAATGAAGAAACATGATTTTACCATCTTTTTTTTGAAGGGCTCTTCAGTGCATCTCACGTAAATCATTTTTATCTATCCTCATCTTCTAATTCAGCCTGATAAATCACATTTTCTGTATACCAGGCTCCGTTCAATGGATGTTTGGTTTTGTCTCTGCAATTACAATGTTTGTCGATATCACCATTTACCCTCAGATTTTTCGTATTTTGACCCTTGATAATGTTATCCAAATTTTCAGTACAACTGTAACTCAGTTTTACAGTGCCGCTGTTGAAAACTTTTGACAATTCTGAAGGTTTCAGGAAATGTCTCTTCATTAGATTAAGGAAAATTTTTTCTATGTTTTCACTTGCAAATAGGAAGGAAATAACCAGCTTTAATATAATAACAATAATAATTTTGTAAATTAAAAATTATAGCATTCAACTACCATAATTTTACACAGAATACCTATTATCAGGATTTATACCAAAATAAATTAATCCATATAACAAAATAAAATAAAACACCAACAACCACTTTTTAGTTCAAGCTACCACCACTAGCTACCACCACTATAACTACATTCATGGTTTTATCATTCTCCCACCATCATTACTAATCATTTTTACCAATTTACAATTTCTACCAATTTACAATAACTATTAGCTAATTATTTTATCACTGTCTCCAATCCCTTGCAACATTACTATCACATCATATCATATAGACCCATTATTAAATTAAACTACCCTCTCACCCAGCACATTAAATATTAAACATCACCATATAAATTAATCAATAAGGATTACAAATTTCTACCTGTTACATATACACAGTCACCAAAAACAAACAAATAACCAGCTTTAAATATAACAAATAAACCCCCATTTTTTTCAAAAATTTAAAAATAAATATAAATAATAATTTTTACCTATCATAATTTTACACAAACGCCACCACACGTATATACATACATGCGAGGAAATATTCAGTGGAAAAATACATAATATGACATGTATACATTCACGAGACATTTCCGCCACACTTCCAATCTTTAAATTTCAACATTTCAACATACAAATGCGTATGTATAGACACAACACCACCCGTATACATACATATGTCATATCCAAAACTGCCCACATATGTTTATATATGTATGTATGTATGTATGTATATGTGTCTGCATACATCGATGTTTGCGTTAGTACGATGACATAAGCGACGAAATTTCCCCCACCACTTCCACAATAACACCAATACACGCAATCTACATAAAGCCAAATTTTTTAAAAAATTAATCAGTTTGTCTGATGATCGCTAAAGCGTGAAACCCAGGGTCACAAACTCACATCCATCCAACCAAATATATTAGCTCTATCTCTGATGTTGAGCGCTTTCTAATAAGTACCGCAGATATAATATATAAATAATTATACATATATATATATTTATTTATATACACTTTTCACATTTTATATATATATATATATATATATATATATATATATATATATATATATATATATATATATATATCAGCGTTGTCGTGCTTGATTCAAAAATCATGACTCATACAGTAATCGCTATCACTTGACTTAAAATATTTTTGCCCTTCCTTACCTTTAAAGGAGTGCCCTTTGCCGTGCTGATGTTGCTACATGCCTTACTTCTTGCCTATCTCACACTGCAAATTTTTTCTATACTAAACATTAAATCTGTTACGAAAAAAGAACTAAACAAAATGAACACAAAACGATCAGCTTTAAAAAGGACTCCGTAACTGGAAAAACCAAATGAAAAAAAATGTTAACAACAAATACTTTTTCACACCCAACCCAGTTCTGCGGAATCAGAATCAACATTGAGTTTAAGCAAGCAAATGAGCCAATTGGAGTAAAGTGCCATGCAGATTTAAATTTTTCCTACTTGTGATGAATGCAGATATCAATTTTTTTTTGCATGCTAGTTAACATTTTTGTCAGTCAGTAGTTGGCTCTCACGCTGGCCAATAAAATCTTCCTGCCTATTCGTGGCAGCCAGCTATAGGCTCTCACTCTGGCCAGTACAAAATGGCTGCAAACTACATGAAAACTGCCGTAGAAGCATGAAAAAAAAAAAAAAAAAAATATCGATTATTTCCACTATCAATGGGAGTTGGGAAATGCTAACTTGGAGCATGTGCATGTAAATTTTGGTGCAAATCCGTCAAAAATTGCGGCCATGCATTCATTACACACACACACCCTGCCTATATATATATATATATATATATATATATAAAAAAAAAGAAATATACATAATATCTTACATTTATTGCACAACTCCAAGTTTCATGCTGAAGCAATTTTCAAGTTCTGAATTTTATACATATATATATATATATATATATATATATATATATATATATTATAAATTAATTGATTTAAAATATGGTTATTTTCGCTACACAGTTCCAACCATGTTTCAAAAATAGAAGCTAAAAACCCCTAATTTTATTTTTGCAAATAAATTAAAAGCATTAGTTCTATTTCATCTTCAAGCGAATTTTGGAGTAACTTTTAAAATTTACCGGGTTTTACTTACTATGAGTAATATTCCTTCTGTTATAAAGTAATATAGTCTAATATAACTAACAATGAAAATATTTCAAAAGTTTAAAGTTTGTAATTTTAAAATTGAAACTAAAATTAAAGTTAAATTGAATGAATTCTAACCTAAGTTTCTTTTAAATAATACTACACGCACTAAAAAGAATCCCAAAAAAGCAAATATAGTAAAATAAAATTAATATGAAATGCCATAAGATGTAAGCTTTTTAATGACCCATGTCCTTTGTACTTACATGAGAAACATTATATCACTAGGTTTATATATATATATAAAAAAAAAAAAAAAAAAAAAAATGTAACCTCATATACATACTTAAACTTGAATTAATACATAAAGTTTACTAATTCTGAGAAATGACTTAGATAGTTTTGTAGTCTGGGCCATTAATATTACTTAAATAATATCTAAATTAAAAGTTTAAAAATTGTAATTTATATATACTTTGATAGGAAAAAAATTTTTACTTACTATGAGTAATTATCCTTCTGTTATAAAGTAATATAGTCTAAATTAAAACTAACAATGAAAATATTTTAAAATTTTAAAGTTATAATTTTAAAATTTTAAAATTGAAATTAAAATTGTAGTAAAATAAAATGAATTCTAACATGTTATTTATACATACATATGAAACTTTATTAATTAGGTTACATATATTTGAAATAAATAAATTAATTAATTAATAAATAAATAAAGTTTACTAAATCTGAGAAATGACTTAGCTAGTTTTGTAGTAAGTGCCATTAATATTACTTAAATAATATTTAAATTTAAAGAGAAAAGAAAAAAAAAAAAAAAAAAAAATTTACATATACTTTGATATGGAAAATAATCTTACTTAATATGAGTAATTTTCCTTCTGTTATAAAGTAATATAGTCTATTAAAACTAAACAATGAAAATATTTTAAAATTTTAAAGTTGTAATTTTGAATTTGTAATTAAAATTGTAGTTAAATTGAATGAATTCTAACCTAAATTTCTTTTTAAATAATACTACACGCATTAAAAAAGAATCCAAAAATAACACCTATAGTAAAATAAAATTAATATGAAATACCATAACATGTAAGCTTTTGAATGACCCATGTCCTCAGTACTTACATGTGAAATATTATAATAATAGGTTTATATATAAAAGAAAAGTTTACTGAATCAGTGAAATTAAGTAACCATTTCTGCTGTCATAGTCATATAAAAAAAAAAAAAAAAAATGTAACCTCATATACATACTTAAACTTAATGTTAAAATAATCCTACATAATATAATGGATTCTAATACATTTAACTGTTCTTAAAAAGAATATAGTAAAATAAAAATTAAAAGGAAAATATTTCAAATCGTAGTTAAATAAAAAGTATTGTAAAAAAATCTTTAATTTTAAAAGATGACGTTGAAAATTTTTACCGTTAACAATTTTTTTTTTTTTTTTAAAATTCAGACGACATCCATTCAACCGACGTCAGGTTTCAGTGTAAAATACATCCTCACCCCTTACCAAAATGTAGCTAATAACTGATACAATGATACTGTCATAAGGAAAATCTAGACACCCGTGTTCAATTTGAGTAGAATATTCTGTAACCATGGAAACGTGATTTTAGCTGTGTTTTAAAACCGGTAAATTTTAAAAGTTACTCCAAAATTCGCTTGAAGATGAAATAGAACTAATGCTTTTAATTTATTTGCAAAAATAAAATTAGGGGTTTTAGCTTCTATTTTTGAAACATGGTTGGAACTGTGTAGCGAAAATAACCATATTTTAAATCAATTAATTTATAATATTAATGCTCTGTAAATTTACATTGAGCACTATTTTGTAAAAATAAAATATCTATAAGAACACGGATTTTATATCTTACTGTTCTTTCTTTTTATTTATATACATATATATATATATATATATATATATATATGTTCCCAGATCAGTTCTGTAGACAAGACAAATTGAAATAAGATGATAATGGGAAAAAAAAGTATATATATATATATATATATATATATTACACACACATACACACAATAAAAATATAGTAAAACCACAATTTAACGGTCATTCTGCTCGAAAAATACATTCCTGGTCATTCTGCTAGAAAAATACATTTTGATTTTTGTTTAAGGGTTCACTATTTGCCCATAGCTGGAATCCTAACAGGTGCTAGCACTCTTGGTCAGAATGGATCTGAGAACAACTATTAAGAGGTGGTTCCACGCTCCTGAAAACTGCCAATTTCTTGATCAGAGGCCTTGCTGAAATTTAGGGGGGAAAAAAAAAAAAAAACAGAAAATGCCACATTACATTGCAAACCTCCTCAAATATTCAGAATGATACATACAGCAATATAATAGAACTTTGCTTTCTCAACGAGTGCCCAGTTGTCCGAGTCATCCAAATGTGATTCTGTAAAACAATTTGCTGCAGCAAGATTGGCACAGAGGGATCTGGAAAAAAAAAAAAAAAATTTTTAAAAAATGAAATAAAAAAAAAAATAAAAAAAAAAAAAAAAATTAAATAAAAAAAAAATTAAAAAAAAAAATAAAAAAAATTAAATAAAAAAAAAAATTAAATAAAAAAAAATTAAATAAAAAAATTAAATAAAAAAAAAATTAAATTAAAAAAAATTAAATTAAAAAAAAATTAAATTAAAAAAAAAGAAAAATTAATAAATTAAAAAGGTGACAAGAGACAAAATTAGGTACAGTAAGCAGCTCATACCCTTATGCCACACTAGGGGAGTTTGACACAGGGAAATTTGTATGTGTTCCAATAGGAGTGCGTTCTCCCACATGATTCAGCCATGAGGAGGAGAGGTAAATTCTTGCAGGTAACCTACAACATGTGACCTTCTAGCGCTTCTGATATGGAAAAAAAAAAAAAAAAAACTCGACATGCAATCACTTCTGGAAAAAAAAAGGGGGGGGGGTAATTTTTGTTGATTGGCATTCATTACATCTACTTCCTATGCACAATGTTTTTCAGAATAAAAAATATTGACTTTTTATCAATATATTTGTTTGTTTTTTTTATGGCTTATCAACCCTTTGCAGAATATTTAAAACCAGAAAATTTTCTTTTTAAGATTGTAAGAGTTTTTTTTCTTGGAGATAGCAATGGTTTAAATGATACTAATTAACCCATAGCTGGAGGGGAGAAGAGGTGGGTACATATCCTTCTCAAGGGTATTTGCATGTAATATACCAAACCCAATGGGAATTGGAACTCAGTTCTCCAATTAACAATTCGAAGCCATTACACCACTCACACTTCTAAGCTTACAGCGCCTGGCATTCCCAAGCAAGTCACCCATCTAGGTACTGACCAGGCTTGACATTGCTTAACTTCAGTGATCATACTGGAACTGGTGTTTCAACATGATATGGCTGTAATTATAAGACATAGTTGTCCAACGTGATGTGGCTATAAGCTTTTTTATCAGTTTAAAGGGAGTCTTGTTCATGATATACAATGTCAAATTGATCTCTGACTTTTAAAAGAGTTATCTTTACTTTGTTTTTATTTACAAATATCAAATTTGGAACTGCACTTACTGATGACTTTTCCCCACCTCACAAACCCCTCATTGACTTAGGAGAGTTTGTATGAGTTCCAGCAAGACTGCTTCCCCTTCACATGACACAGGCAGTGGAGGAAATTTTTTTTTTGAAGATTAGACCTTCCTCAAGTCACATTTGTCAAAATCAAAAAAATATTCATTTTTCATCATTTTAGAAGTGGAGGAATCATTTTTATAATATAAATACAGTATCAAATTGATCTTTTTTCTCTCTGGATGGTTACTTTGAAGTTCTCACATCTTGATTTTTCTCTCAAGTGGCACGAGATCCTTAAAGTTCTTATCTATTTAATCATAATTCTTTATTTTTTCTCTACTTCTCTACATACATACGTTATATATATATATATATATATATATATATATATATATTAGTCATCCACAGAGACCATTTCACTGTATCACAGCTCATCAGTGTGGCTAGACATCTGGTTGCCTCTAGCTAGGATCGAAACCCAACTGAATTGGTATCAATCGTTGATTCTACCACTAAGCCGTTGGTGCAGGGCAGGGATGAAGGTGAATTTAGCGTATTTATTTTTAGATAAACACCCAGTGACAGAGAACTCGATTCAATTTACCGAAGAGTCTTTGCATTATTAGCCATAATAGTGTTTACAAACTCACACTTCCTCCCCAGAGAGCTCAACCAAAATAAATTTTTCAGGAGAATATATTTTGATGCTCTCACATTTAATAGGATATTGAGCCCTTCATTTCCAGTGTAGTATACTTCATCAATAAAACCATTATTAATCTGAAGGCATTCCCCACTACTTAAATTAACAGGCCTGCTCATAAAACAGGTTAAATTTTTTTGCAGGGTACAATTTCTCAAGTGATATTTGTCAAAAATCAAAAAAATATTAATTTTTCATCATTTTAGAAATGGGCCAGTCCTGTTTGTAATATAAATACAGTGTCAAATCGATCAAAGTTTTATAGAGTTATCTTTACCTTGTTTTTATTTACAAATATAAACTGCATACATATGCCAGTGATAACAGCATAAAACTGGTATTATACTTTTTCCCATTTTTTAAGATTTGGGGGAAAAGTAAAAAGAGTGGGGGGTAAGAGTAAAGAGAAAGAAAGGAAGGGGGGAGAAAGAAAGAAAGAAAGGAAAGAAAGGAAGGGAGAAAGAAAGAAAGAAAGGAAGGGGGAGAAAGAAAGAAAGAAAGGAAGGGGGAGAAAGAAAGAAAGAAAGGAAGGGGGAGAAAGAAAGAAAGGAAGGGGAAAGAAAGAAAGAAAGGAAGGGGAGAAAGAAAGAAAGAAAGGAAGGGGAGAAAGAAAGAAAGAAAGGGGGAGAAAGAAAGAAAGAAAGGAAGGGGAAAGAAAGAAAGAAAGAAAGGAAGGGGAGAAAGAAAGAAAGAAAGGAAGGGGGGAAAGAAAGAAAGGAAGGGGAGAAAGAAAGAAAGAAAAAGAAAGAAAGAAAGAAAGGAGGGGGGAGAAAGAAAGGAAGAAAGGGGAGAAAGAAAGAAAAGAAAGGAAGGGGGAGAAAGAAAGGAAGGGGAGAGAAAGAAAGAAAAAGAAAGAAAGGAAGGGGAGAAAAGAAAGAAAAGGAAGGGGAAGAAAGAAGGGGGTAGAAAGAAGGGGAAAAATGGAAAAGACAAAAATTAAAAGCAAAGGAAAAAGAAAGGAAAAAAAGAGAGAGAGAGAGAGAGAGAGAGAAATGTTATCTCACCTTTGATTACCTAAAACAACAACAGCACATGTTCCTGTGGGTGCCTTATCAGTATATTGGTAACGTACATTTACTTTGGCATTAGTTGCTTTTTCTACCAAAATATCACCAAACTTATCTTTGCTGATACAACCAAAATACGTAGTTGCTTTAGGAGTGACTAAAAACCACTGGAAGAAAAGAAAGAAAACATTGAGTAAAAAAAAAAAAAAAAAACGTCACTAACATTTAAAACAGAAGAAAAAAAAATACCATGGCTCTCCAAATTTCTTTATTATCTGTGAATTGCCATGGCTTCTTGTATTGTTTTCTCCATAGTTTAAAATTTAGTATTGTCCTTTTCCAAGACTAAATTCTACCCAAGTTTAAAGTGCCTGGTTTATTTTGATATTTAACATACCTGTAGGAAGAAAATGGATTCGTACCTTCCTCAAGGGCATTAGTACAAAAGTGAATTCAACAGACCATGCCAGAATTTGGACTCCACTTGCCAATTCCAATTTCTGCACCGATAACTGTCACATCCAAAACAGGAACTACCAAAGTCAATTTTATCTCCGATGTCTTGATAATGGCTTACCGGTTCTCAAGAGACGATTGTTAGCATTCTGGAGAATTGGGTGATTAGGACGCATGTAACAGCAGCTAAACTTTACTTTCGAAGACTCATTCTGGAAAGTAAATTATCACACCTCATATTTTCATCTTATTTAAACTATTTTTCATTATTTACATGATTTACATTCAGATTACTATCCTCATCTTTGTTGTTGTCATCACATTTTGTCTATTATGCCTACAGGCCTTCATCAGGTATAGATTGATCTGGGTAACTGGTTGTAAAGAAAAGACTGTCAACTTATAGTAGCAACAAACGTCTGCAATAGATTTCTTCTGTCTCTCAATTGCAACACTTGTAGCCAAATCAGTTCAAACGATAGCCCGTCATAACAGTCCAACAAGGAGTGTAGAAACGACAAAATGGGATCACATGTCCAACCTTCACTTCTCACCAGCAAAAAAGGATGTTTGTCCCCCGAGCTCAGAAAATCTCCTGCCTTTATAAGCTAAGAACAATGGCTTTTGTTCACGCCATTTAGGGGAGGGAAGAACATTAGCATAGATTCACATCCTTAAAGTAGATTTTTTTTTTTTTTTTTTAACTACTTTTTGGTAATTTTTCTTCGGCAGATCACACACAAAACACACTCTTTTTCAAGGTAGCTGATTATCTCTTTCACTACAGTAACCTGCAGAGAATTCTGAACTGAACACTTTTATTTAATCTATGGACGTAAAGACTTCTCATTCCATTGACATTGTATAGGAATATCTCATCTAGTTCTTATTTTTATTACTGCTCAGTTATTGTTCGCTTGTTTCCACTGAGCTTGAGTACACACTGCCTGACCCAAAGATCGAACTCATAATTACGATGTCACCAAATTCATGAACCAACACTTTAACCCACTACGATATTTGGTTCCTTTAGACACTAGGTTCAATCATTGGGCCAGACAGTGTGTAGTTGGATTGGAAATAAAGAATAACCCTCAATAGATGTTGCTTACCATGTTGATATAAAATGCTGGTCTGAATTTTGCCATAAAATCAACTGAAATTAAGATGAAATATTACTAAAAAAAAAAAAAAAAAAAATATATATATATATATATATATATATATATATATATATATATATAAGTTATGAAAAACTTGGTAAATCCAAGGAGGATGAAATCCTGAGAGCTCAATGTGAAGAACAGAGCTAATATTTAATGAAAAACAGACCACTTTACAATAATTTATTTCACCAAAATGCTTTTTAAGTGGTCTGTTTTTATTAATTAATTATATATATATATATATATATATATATTGAGACATTTTTATGTTTATACATTCTTTTTATAGATACAAATATTTAAGTAAATGCTCTGTTTATAATAAACAGTATTAAACAACATTTACCGGCCTGAATGTCCGAGAAATTTTCACAGAAAATATTCGTCCTCCAACAGGATTCGAACCTGTATTCTATATGGAACCGTCATTTAGCTTGACGTGCCTTTAACTGATTTGGCTAGAGGAGCATTTGGTTAGCAAGGTCGAATTTACTGTATTTGAACTTCAATCTTCTGTGAAAATTTCTTGGACATTCAGGCTGGTAAATGTTGTTTATTATAAACAGAGCATTTACTTAAATATTTGTATCTATAAAAAGAATGTATAAACATAAAAATGTCTTAAAATAAATGTCAGACTTTGTCCATTTTTATATATATATATATATATATATATATATATATATATATATATATATATATAATTAAATAATTGTTTTAAAAAAATATATTCCCATCAAGACATCGAAATTCCCATGTTTCAAAACTTTAATTCAAATTTAATCAGAAATATTAAACTTAAAATACAAAAGTTCCATATCATTATCAAGCGATGCTAAGAATAACTTTTTAGAAATTGATTTACTTATATATATATATATATATATATATATGAGAGAGAGAGTAATAACTGGCAATGTCTAATATCAGAAGACTCCTGAACAATACATGTTGTGATTGTATCTGTCAATGGGTTTCTATGTTCAATTATTATTTGAGGTTTTTGTAAGATTGTGTTGGAACAGCTCTGTGATCTTTACAATAGCTGACAAATTCAAGCAATGTGCCTGCACCAAATTTTGCATGGAGTTTGGCAAATCTGTTACAAAGACACTCAAAATGCTTCATCAGGTTTTTGGTGAACATTCTTCAAACACAGGTCTTTGAGTAGGAGACACAGTCAAGTGTAGATTCAAGAGAAGTATTCAGGGTGACTAGATACAAGTTCAAATTCCAAGCAAGTTTGTTGCATTTACTTTCATGCAGTTTCTTTCCTATCTCAACAGGAGGCTTTCTAAATTTGTGTGGCAATCAGAATAAGAGAAGGAAAACTGAATCCCAAACTGGAGAAAGTTACAGTAAACGACTACACTATTTTTTCTCAAGGAAGCATGGCAATTCACAGATAATAAAGAAAAGGAAGCTATGGAGAATCATAATCACCTGAATCCAAAAGAGACACTACATACTTTATTGATTTTTTTTTTTTTTTTCATGGCTTATCATCCCTTCGTTGGTTATTTATAATTTTTTGGAAATAACGATTTTTTTTTTCCAGCTACAAGTTAACCCATAGCGGAGTGGGGAAGATAAAAATTGGATTCATGCCTATTCCAAGGTTATTTGGGCGTAAGTGTATGTAACAAACTCAAATGGAATTCAAATTCAGACATGGCATAAAAAATAAACATTAGCAGCAAAAAGAACAGAAAAAAAAAACCCCAAAAATCAAGGAGGACCATTAATTTAAATAAGATACAAAATATATTTTTTTAATGGCATAATAGGGAGATTTAATTTTGTGAGCACTAGTACAGGAACTTTCACATGTACCGTTTTCTGGAGTAATATAAAAGTGGACACTGAGGTCAACACTGACAAAATATATATATATATATATATATATATATATATATATATATATATATATATATGGTTGGATTGATGTGAGTTTGTGACCCTGTGTTTCACACTTTTGCAATAATCAGAGACAAACTGATTAATTTTTTTAAATTTTGGATTTATGTAGGTTGCATATATTGGTGTTACTATAGAAGTGAGAGGGAAATTAGTGTTGTGATGTACTGCATATAATATATAAATAATAATAATAATAATATATATAATATATTAGACATATATGTTTATATAAACATCACATTTATATATATATATATATATATATATATATATATATATATATATATATATATATATTTTGAACAATAAAAAAATTAAAATCTTTAGACACACTTGGTTGTAGATTAATATTCTTTTGTTTTTTTTTTATTATTATTCCATTTAGATTCCTCGACTTGTTTCGGCCAAAATGGCCATCATTGGGAGGAGAAATATTTCTGCTTGTTGGTAGCACTAAACTACAGAAATGAATATATATGTGTTTTTAGGCAGCAATAATTCATTTATGTATGTTTCATTAAAAATGACAGACAAGCTTTTTATTTAATTTTTCTTGTGTTCGCACAAGAGCTTACTTTTTTGGACAGAGTGTGTAGAAACTGCCCAAATGTTCTATAATTCCAAGTGCTTTCAGCTATACTTTTAGCCATTATCAAGGATGATTTTTTTTTTCAGTTTAAATGAGTGTGTGCATTGTTTTTATTAAGTTCAGGGGATTTTTTTCATCATATATGCTCATTTTTAGCAAATCTGTGGAGGTGCCTACATTTATGAGATATAATTTTAAAATATACGTTTTTAAAGCTTTAATAATATTTTGTACTCCTCCCCGCACAGATTATTTTAGTATTTTTTTTCTTTTTTTTGTTTTACTTAGTCCATAAGTCTACTGCAGCCATCAGGGAACGGCATGGATCAAAAATTTTAAAAACGTGCTCAGCAAGTCTCCTCATTTTCACCTCTGGAAAAAATGTTTTCACCATTACACCCGATCCAAGACAATCTTCTTGGCAATATATTCAACTTAGTTCATGAGTTAGCTCCCTTATATACGGTTTCGATCAGTGGTTTTCAACCTTTTTAACTATGGACAACTTTTACTCTTTTTATTTGTTTTGGTGGACCACCATAATCATTCGATTAAAAAAAAAAAAAAAAAAAAAAAAAATAATAAAAAAATAAAGTATTTTTATTTTTTCACTAATAATTTTAAAAATTGTATTATAGACATATATATGCTTTATTTTGAAGTAAAACTAATTTAATGAAAATAAACCTGTATTTAACAACTAAATTGTACGGAACATTTATGTACACTAGTAAAATAACTCGATAAACCATTTTAAAATGGATCCCTGTGGACCGCAGTAATGTTATATGTACCTCCCAGGATTTATATGGACCCCCCCCGTTTGAAAACTCTTGTTTACACTCTCATAATTGTTAACTCTTAAATAATTAACAAATTCCAGATGATACCTGTGCGACTCGCAATGCATTCTGAGTGGCACCTCCTGGGATAAATTCAACATCTTTGAAGGTATCCACCATCTCAGCATACCTGAAGATTAAAAAAAAAAAAAAAAAAATCTATGAAATAATTAAGTCCTATTTTTGCCAAAGTTAATATTCTAAATTACCTGCTCAAAATAAGATAAACAGACAAAAGAAAAAGAAAAAAAAAACCAAAACGGTCAAAGAAGGAAAAACAGTCAAAAAAAAAAAAAAAAAAAAAAAAAACATTTAAAATAATGTTGCAAGACCTGCATTAATTAGATTAATTTATTCTTGTTCCTGTCACATCATGGAGGAAAAGTTTGATTTGGTTTATTTTGTTTTACGGTATATCAACCTCAATGAGTTATTTAATGCCGACATGATTTTAGGATAGATTTGTATGAATAGAATATATATTCTTTGGTTAGATTGGTTTGGTTTATTGTTCCACGGCACACCAACCCCAATGGCTACTCAATACCGACAAAATTCCTTATTGCTGGTAATATTTTGTTTTGTCAAAAATCTGTTTCTGGTAATATTTTTCCTTCAAAATTGTATTGCTTGTAATAACCTTTTCAAAAAAGTATTGCTGGTAATAGTTAACTATTTGCCTATAGCTGGGACCCTAACAGGTTCTACCACCCCAAGTCAGGGTGGACCTGGGAACACCAGCAATTAAGAGGTGGTTCCATACTCCTCAAAACCTCCTGATCAGAGGCCTTGCTGCTGGACATAGTTTATCGTCTTACCCAGGACGTGGGTGTAGTTTAACGTCTTACCCAGGACAACATGGAGGAAAAGAGGATCAAATTTATTTATTTATTTTACATATTTATAAATCTACCATTCGGCCAGGCATTGAATATTGCTGTCACGTCTGGTCTGATGTTTCTGCTATTTATTTAGAGATTCTTGATAAAATTAAAAGAAGAATCTGCAATGTTATTGATACTGACCTAGCATCTCAGCTTCAGTCACTTTCCCATTGCCATAATGTAGCTTCCCCATGCCTTTTCTATAAATATTTTCATGGATATTATTTTGATGAACTTTTCCCTATGGTACCTAGACATTATGAATTTAAGTGCAGTACTAAATTGATAGCGAGGTCTCATAGTTTTACAGTTGAAATTGCAAGATGTAACCGTAAATTCAAAGCTAAGTTACTTTTTCTTAAAATTTTTGCTTGTGAAACTCTCTTCCAGTTTCTATCTTTCCACTCAACTTAGATCTTCAAAAATTTAAATGCAATGTCAATCCTTTTTTTCTGTTTTCTTAATTTCTGTTTTTTTTTTCTGTTTTTCTGGGGGTTTTTTCTGTTTTTTTTAATTTCTGTTCCTTTATTGCTCTTGCTCCTTAACCCTAGAGCACTACCCATGGGTAGTACCCAGCGCAAATTTTCCTATTTTTAATTACAATTTTCAGTAACTGAATTCAGTAATTTCTTACCTAAATGTTTTTCAGTTCCTATTAATGTTAACTCAAAGTACAAAGTTTGAAGTGTCTGCATGTAAAATATTTCAAATAAAGATTTATATTTAATATTTTTTTTGATATTTTCAAAATCGGGTATGATATACCCATTGTTAGTAATGGCGTAACTTTAATTGATGGTTAGTGTTCTAGGTTTAATATTTTTTTCTCATATTCTCTCACACTCAGGAACATCCCACTTGCATCTTTGTGGCTTTATTGTCCTGCTTAAGGTGAATGATTAGGAAAAAAAAAAAAATCTCTTTAGGAAAAGAAAGCTTAAATTCCCAGTATTCAACAGGGAAAAATCACACAGTATAAGAGCTAATATATAAAATTAAAAAGAACATATACGCCCAGGTGTTACCAAAAAAGTTGGTAAATGTCACCATGTTCAAATTTCTAAAACAACACCTTATATTAAATTACAGATGTTATTTAGATAGCAGCATAGTACCCATCAAAAATGGTGAAATTGTTAACACAGGGATCACCACTTCTGATGAGAATCAAAGTGTAATATCTGTGCACTGTGATGTGTGTATATGCAAATGTGGAAAATTATATTCAATTTTATAGCTAAACCTGATCATGGAGATCATTTTATATATATATATATATATATATATATATATATGGAGTAATGGATATATATATTGGATTGAGGAAGCAGCTTGAGGCACGGTGGAGTAATGGATAGCAGCTTGATTGAGGAGAGCTGAGTTTGAATTCCAGTTGAATCCATTACATTCACTTACATGCTAATACCCTTGGGAAAGGTATGAATCCTCTTCTCCCTCCAGCTATGGGTAAAATAGCAGGACAGACTGGGTTCTATAGCCTTGGATGGCAACTGGTCTAGGAGAAGGACAACTCTCAATTCAAAATCTGCAGAGGGTCGTTTGGGGACCTTATACTTATTTACGATTCCAATGGAATAAATTATGACCCTGGAATATTAGTGTTTAAGTCTTTTTATTATATCCTTACTCTGTCATGGACATTGAGTTCTACCTGGATTCTATCCTCTTGGAATTTTTTATTCAAAAAATATATATGTATGTGTATGCATATATATATTTTGCATATGTATGTGTATATTTACCACTAATATTATATATATATATATATATATATATATATATATATATATATAATGAGAGAGATTGTATGTGTGTGTATTCAAGTTGTACCTATTATATACTAAAAATACTTTCATTTTTTTGAAGCTCTACTCAAGTGTTTGAGCCTAACAACACAAAAGGTATATTTTTCCTTTATTTTCATTGGCTTTAGGGTTTGGGCTAGCAGTATATCTCATTAGATATTTCCTTGCAAAGTTAATATTAACCAACCTGGCAGGATTTCTTAATCTAGGCCAACTGATATTATTTTCACCGATTAAGAAAATAACAACAGCGATATCAATTCAAACACGTTTAACCACTAAAAATAACAATTATAATAAGAAATTATGTCAGATAAAAAATAATTTAAAATGTGTGTGTGTGTATGTGTGTGTGTGCCCAAGTCATGGGATAGGTGCCTTGTATTGTATAGGAATTCCTCTCGTCCAGTGAAGCAATACAACTAAATGGAGCATCAATCCAACAAGTTTGGAGAAATACCAAACCACGCCTCTCAATAAATGCTGACTTAGATTCATGTCAGGTGAACATGGTGGCTACACCATTCAACAGAAACCTCCAGAATATCTCTCAAGTTTAGCCTCAGACATGAACCAAAAATATCAAGAGGAGCCTTAGGGTACATACTCCAGATGTCGGCCATTCTGTTGAAGGCACTGTTGAATGCAAAGTGATTGACAAAGCGTGCACAATCCTTTTGGGTGATCACTTGACTCTTCTTCTGAAATCCAGGAGGGGGAGAGGTGGGTTCAGGTGAGTGAGATGCCAATTTCTCTTCAGCTTTATGGCTGACAAGACGCTCCCAAATTTTTTATGGAGTCATGCCATGGTAACATTAGCAGTGTGAGGAAGAGTACCATCCTGCTGGAACCTGTGTGTGTGTGTGTGTGTGTGTGTATGTTATAGCTTTTAACAGTTTATGGGAGGTGGTGTCTATTTTTGGGATACCTGTTTTGTGGGTTTTAGGAAGAGAACTGGTATCTCAATGCACGCCATTATTTCAGGAATAGGAAGCACACCCCACAAACTTGGGGAAAGCCAAAACATATACATACATGTATGCACACACATGTGTATGTGTGCAAATATATATATATTTTCACTTGAGGATGAAATAGGGCTTGATACTTTAATTCAATTTAATTTTAATAATTATATTGAGGTTTTTGGCTCTTGTTTTCGAAACATGAGGAATATTTAAAAAAAAAAATAATTATAATATATATATATATATATATATATATATATATATATATATATATATATATATATATGTGTGTGTATATGTTCTGTATATTTCCCCCAGTTTGTCGGGTGTGCTGCCTATTCCTGAAATGATTGGGTGCATTGAAATACCAGTGCTCTTCCTAAAACCCACAAAATAGGTATCCCAAAAATAGACAACTTCCCATAAACTGACAAAAGCCATAACACACACACATATATATATTAGTGAGAGAGAGAGACATACACTGAGAGAGTCAATATGACAGAATTGGAACTTACATTCCTTTATATAAATTATCATAGGAATTGATCAAACTATTAAGGCGTTATGCTAAGGACATAAAAAGAAAACTAACACATTAAAACAGACAATTTGCATGTCATTAAAGTCAATTTTTGAGCAACCATCAATCATTTTTTTTTATAGCTCCATTACAACTTTAATTCAATATATCTCTCTCATAAAACAATTTGTGTACTCGACTCTGCATTAATTAATGCAATATCACATCAGCTTTGTTCTCTGTCAAAGTAATTTGTCCAAAAATAATCACTTACATTGGCATATGCTTCTCCTCAGCAAGGATGGCATCATCACTTTTCAAGCCATACCTGTTAAGTAAAATCAGATAAAGGCAGTTTCAAACAAGGTATTTCAACACTTAAAAAAAAAAAAAAATCCAAAATTACATATATAAGCATAGATCAATAAGTGTGTAGCCTGCCTAGTATTGAATTTTGATCTAAAATCTGCATCATGTCAGCTTTGTGATTAATATTTGCCTTTGAATTAAGTGCATTGACAAAGGAGATTATTTGTCTATATTTCTGAGATGAGGCATTGTAATTATTTACACGCTTTAAAATGTTTGGACTTTTATCTTCATCTTTGTTGCCATATTCTTGATGTTTTCGGAGTTGTGAGTTCGATAATCTTGCTACAGCAGAGGTGAATGAAAACTTGAAGAGTCGAGTTAAAGGGAAAATAACTGATACCGAGATATCCGGAAGAGGCATGGCGCGTGGAACTAGCATAATCTACTCTGGTGGACAAAATAAAGGGTTCAGTTCAAAATTCCAATCACCTGAAGAAGGCCGCAGCTGAAATGTCATAAATATAGCAACAAAGATGAAGGTAACAATCCGAACACTGTAAATATTTGCTGTGGGAATTACTTTTGGATCATTAGGCTTATTAATGTACCTAGGAGGCATGGTGGAGTAATGGATAGCAGATCAGATTGAGGAACTGGAGAACCAAGTTCGAATCCCAGTCGAATCCATTACATTCACTTATGTGCAAATATCGTTAGGGAAGGTATGAATACTCTTCTTCACACCCTGCCAGCTATAGGTAAATAGCAGAACAGACCGGGTTCTATAACCTTGGATGGCAACTGGTCTATCGTGGAAAGAAATGGCAACCTACTGAGGGTAAAAATCTGCCTCATCAGTCATGTATCAAAAGATAAGATTGCTTAGGCATGTATCCTGCATGGCACATAACTAACTGAATGTACCTCGGTATAGATGATGACAATGACTACTACAAGTATTATTATTTATTATTATAGATTGCAACATCTATCAGAGAGATGAAATTTAAATTCTTATTATTGCATTATTTCAAAATTTTAACACATCAGCAGATCGCTATTAATGTCAACAACTGAGCACAGACAGTTATTAATGATCTGGCATCTTGTCTACAGTCACCCTCTCACAGACATGCCGTTGCATCCTTCTGTCTTTTCTACAAATACTTTCACAGAAACTGTTCCAACAAGCTACTTTTGCTGGTTCCAAGACTGCATGAATTTAAACGTGGTACTAGGTTGACATCACAGTCCCACCCTTTCACTGTCAAAATGGTTAACTGTAGCTACCTCTTCTACTCCAAGTACTGTGACTGAAAAGTAATTTTTTGTACACTGACAGCCTCCAAATAATCAAATTTTTGTATTCATATATAACAAAAACGATGTCATATGAAACGTGTGATATTCTTTTAATTGGTAGACAATAAAAACATCTTAGAATAAAATTCTGGAGGCTCACTTCAAAATATCAATTTTTCCCTTCTTAAAAGGAATATTTAAAAATTGGCAAAGTATTTATTAACCAATAAGCTTGAGATTAATAAATCTAGTTTTTGGGTGCTAATTATTTTATTATAAATATGATCAATTCTTGTTTCCTAGTAGTCTTTCAGTGAACCTTTCACCAGGCTTTTTGTTGGTTTGTTATACAAAACAATTCTCACACTTAATTACTCACATTTTTCACATATTTATTCAAGTACATAATATTACAAAAATTGCTTAGTGATATTGACACATAAAAGAAAAACATACAGTCTTAGTATGTTTACTCGAGTCAACAGATAGCAGCTAGCTTCCCCTGCCTTTTCCATATGATCAACCATTCTAAATTTATACACACAGAGAAAACAACATAAATCAGTATCACATACATCCGCACAAAAGTAGTTGCATTTTCTGTTTATCACATAGTAAAGCAATTCATTCAGTTGTAATGCAAAAAAAAAAAAAAAAAAAAAAAAGTTACATAAAATATTCTGTGTGAAGTTGTTCACAAAGAATCTTTGTAATTCATTTATTTTAATTTGAAAGAAAAATAATACTCGAATAAAAAAAGGTATGAATCAATTTTTCTCCCAGCTACGGGTAAAATAGCAGGACAGACAGTCCTTTCGTCTTGGTGGCAACCAGTCTAGAAGAAGGAAACTGAATTCAAATCAGATTGCGCTATCATAAAAAGTCTGTATATATGTGGCTGGGGGGTCTCCTTGTGAATCGATATTCCCACTAAAACTCCTACTATTTGCACGTCAAAATGAATACAATCTTGCCTTTGCTTGGTCAGCTTTTTAAGTGTTTCACCCCAAGCAAGGCGAGAAGCCACTAGGACGCAAGGGGTTACAGAAGATTTGGAGCAAAATCAGATAGGAGTGATAGAAGAAAAGATGAGGAGAAGGATAGTGGATAGATCAAGGCAACTGGAGATGTTGATTGACATTACATTTGAATAGTTGGAGATTATAACTCTCAGGGAAACTAGAATAGGGAAAGGAGTTCCACAGGCGAGAGGTGCAAAACATGAAGCTATTGGAGTAGAAGAGATGGTTACATTTAGGAGTTTCGACAGTGAAGGGGTGAGAGCGGGATGCCAGCCTCGTAGGGCGCTTGAATTCATGAAGTCTGGGAACCAGCGAATGCAGCTCCTCAGAGCAATTGCCATGAAAGTATTTGTAAAACAGACAGAGGCGATGGCGCATCTGTGAGAAAGTGACTGTAGACAAGATGCCAGAGCAGGGCCAATTATATTGCATATCTGCCTCTGGAGCCTATCAAGAACCCCGAGGCAAACAGAAGGGGCTCCAGACCATATATGGCAGGAATACTCCATGCAAGGGCGAATTGTTGATTTGTAGATCTGGAGGATTGATTCCGGGGAGAAAAATTTCCTGGTGCGGCACTGGGAGCCAACTTTCCTTGCAGTGGACGAAGCAATTCAGAGTGTTAAAAGGGGTCAAATGTTCCATAGGGAACAAAAGGAATTATATATAAGGTTAGGATGGAGATCTCAAACCTTCAATGGCAACCTTCCTAGAAAAAAAAAAAAAAAAAAAAAAAAAAATCACTGTGAACTTGAACTACTGTGGGTGTCTAAGTTGAGCATCAAGAAGAGCATCTGGCCTTGTAAAACTGAAATCATCATGAGACAGCGATTATGTCAGGCAGGACCCACCTTCCAATGTACAAGATTAATCCTTGTCCTTCTGCAACAGAAAGGACATAACTATGTATGTTCTATTGAACAGGTTCAATAAGGAAACTCAAAGCCGAAAAAAAACACATAACTTAGTTTATTGGCAAGTCCCAAAATTACCAAGGGACTTTTCATTTTTTTTTTTCTTATAGCATTTTGCCTACTACTACCATCACTAACATTACTATTTGCCCACCACTACTACCATCACTACCATCACTATTTGCCCATCACTACTACCATCACTATTTGCCCATCACTACTACCATCACTATTTGCCCACCACTACTATTGTTAATATTAATAGGGCTGCAGCTATTGAATGGGATTGACTCTTTACATATATAAATTGAAAAAAAAATAAAAAAAAATAAAAATAAAAAAAGACATAGTACCATTAATGAGTTCCAAGAGAAAAAAATGACCTATTTGTTTAACTTAGCTTAGTGTGGTACAAGGCCATACATGTAAGGTACCAAGTGAGAATCAAATTCACTACACTAAAGATGCAAATATACTAATCTATGCTTGTAAAAAAGCCCAACAATCGATAGGTTATGGTCCCTTCAACCCATTGCAAACAGGTTATAGATCAGCTAAGATATACTTGGAATATGTATTTATTAGTGGCATAGATAGGCATTCTACCAGTGATGGTAGGGGAGAGGGAGTGGAGGGATGCCCCCACCATTATTTGTAGAGTAAGCAAACAAGTACAACTCTCTGAATGATCTCAATGCCAAATGACACTGTTGATGTGGGTGGAGGAGAATGACAAGCTTTGCAATTGTATTGAAAAAGTAAGCATGCAACTGGATTCTTTCAGAGAGAGAGAGAGAGAGAGAGAGAGGAGAGAAAGAAAGCAACAAATGGAGAGAGAGAGGTGGAAGGAAGAGTGAGAAAGATGGAGCAAGCAAGAAAAAGAAAGGGAGAAGCAAGAGTAGGGATGGAGGGATGAAGTATGAGAGCGAGACGGAGGAATCGAGAGAGCGAGACGGAGGAATCGAGAGAGAGAGGCGGAGGAATCAAGCGAGAGAGAGAGAGAGCGCGAGACGGAGGAATCGAGAGAAAAAGAGCGGGACGGGGGAATCAAGCGAGAGAAAAAGAGCGGGACGGGGGAATCAAGCGAGAGAAAAAGAGCGGGACGGGGGAATCAAGCGAGAGAAAAGAAGCGGGACGGAGGAATCAAGCGAGAGAAAAAACAGGGGGAACAGAGTAAGAAAGTTTGGACGGAGGAAAACAGAAAGGACAGAGTAAGGAATCAAGCGAGAGAAAACAGCAGGACAGAAAACAGCAGGACAGAGAGAAAAACAGCAGGACAGAGTAAGCAAGCGAGAGAAAAACAGCAGGACAGAGTAAGCAAGCGAGAGAGAGAGAGAGAGAGAGCAGGACAGAGTAAGCAAGCGAGAGAGAGAGAGAGCAGGACGGAGTAAGCAAGCGAGATCAAGAACCTGATATCGCTTACAATAATCTTAGATACCAAATTTAAAATCATTACTAGAAATCCATTCCACTTAGTGAATGATATACGTACATCAAAGATACTAACGAACACATCACCGATAAGAATTAATTAACTGGAACAATTACAATGAAATTTATCTATATTTATGCTATGCAAACTATTTGTCATTTTTGTTAATAACAAAGATGGCAGACAATATTCTGCATTAAAGCAGTGTAAATAATTCTAACTCCTCATCACAGAAATTCACAAAGAAATTATCCATATATAGGCTGATATTTATTTTTTTTTCTTTGTCTAAGTTTTTGGTCGTAAAGACAAAATTTATACATCTAGCCATTTTATGCTAACTAAAGCCTCCAGTTTGTCAAACTGAAATAGAATAAATTTGTAAAATAAAGAAAATTCGGCAACAAACTTCTTGAGGAATTCTTCTGTACCACTGACAGTTATATCGAGGAGAGGGTTGCCATAACCAAGTAAAATTCCTTCACTGAAAAGAAAAAAAAAATAGAGAAAGGATATTGGTTAAAAAACAAAACTCAATTGAAACTAAAAAAAAAAAAAAAACATTTATAGTATTTACATTGTTCAGACTTATTACCATATTCATAACATTTTGGCCATTCACATGATATGAATTGGAATTTTGAACTGAACCCTTTATTTGGTGTACAGGGGTAGATTGTTCTAATTCCACTTGCCATGCCTTCAGATGACTCAGTTTCAGTTAATTCCCTTTGGTAACTCAATTCTCCAAGTTTTTGATCCCTATGCCGTGGCCAGATATTGAACTTCAACTAATATCACCCGAAGATGGCTGGAGCTTACATTTTGCCGAAACATCATGAATATGGCAATATAGATGAATACAGTCCGAATGGTGTAAATAGTTACAATCCCTCATCTCAGAAACACAATTCAAATGTTGAAGAATAAACATTTAAAATTGACCAATGGCAGTAGACATTGCAAAACAATAACCAACTAAAAAAAAAAAAAAAAAAAAAAAAAATGACATAGTACCATTAACGAGTTCCATGAGAAAAAAAAATGACCTAGAGTGTACTTGGTTTCAAAAAAAAAAAAAAAAAAAAAAAAAAAAAAGTTTCACTTGAGCTGGTTTCATTTTGGCAGACAGAGGACACATCAGGTGATTATTCATATAGAATAATTAACCAATCAGATGATTCTATTCAGCTTTCAAAGCCTGGGAGCCTGTAGAATAGTCATCAGTACTCTAAATATTGAGCTGGGGTCTTCCACTCTAAGTTAGAAGTCAATTTCTTATTCAGTTTTGTTACCTTGTAAATAGGCGGCTTTAACAGCAACTGTGTGACCTATTTCCCAGTTCAAAGTCTTCAAAGAAGAGTGAACCACTTGAGAGAATCTTTGTGGATACTGGTTACATTCTCCTTCATAAGCTCTTGTGACCAACCTGACCTTTGGCGAAACATCATCTTTCACTTTTTCAGGCAGCTCATCTTACAGATTTTGCATTCAGATCAGAATTCCTTTATCTAATTACTATATAAAACTGAACTTTGTATCTTGTGTGTTTGCCAGAAGTCATATATATATATATATATATATATATATATATATAAAAAAGAGAGGGGGGCACCTCGAGGTGGTGTAATGGTTAGCAAGCTTGTCTCTAGAACTATTATGATCCTCACTAGGTGCTCCATAATTTCGGCCTTGTGCCACATCTGAGCTATGCTTGGAAAAAAAAAAAAGGGGCACCTCAATGTGGTGTAATAGTTAGCAAGCTTGTCTTGTTAGAACAATTATGACTGATTAGTGAGTTCAATCCTCACTGGGTGCCCCATACTTTCAGCCTTGTGCCACATCTGAGCTACGCTTGGAAAATATATATATATATATATATATATATATGAGAGAGAGTGAGGAAAATAAAGATATAAACAAGTCATATAAAGAGAGTTGGGAAAAGAAAGATGTAAATTTATTATTGTGTAGGAAGTGGGGAATGGAGCCGAATAACACACAAAATCTGGCCCCAAACAGGATACACACAGCTGCTATCAAGGTCCACGCCACTCACTTAACTTCACAACCTTATGCTAAAAGCAACAGCACTGACAAACTTCAAAAGAGACCACTTTAGACTATGGTAACACCGTACACAGTAAGAAACATCTCTTGTATCCTCTTTACTATGTACCACGCACACACGTGTTGACTTTTTCCCCCACAACACATAACATTTCATTGTTTCTCACATACATACACAAAGAGAATTTATATTTCAGAATTTTATTAACCCAAACAAAAAAGACATTACTTTCCAATCTATGACCAATTGCTTGTATTGTCGTTATATTAATGTTCATTTGTTATAGATGGGAGAGTATTAACTATAGAATAGGTGTGTTCCACTATAACAGGTATTTTTGGCCGTGCCTACAAGCCCATAAATACGGCCAAAAATTCCCTGTAGACCCCATATAAGACGGGGTTGGATAGCTGTTCTCAGAGACAAGACTCTGCCCTTCGACATAGCCTCATCTGGGGATCTTCTCTGCTCGGAGGTAGAGAGTTTGACCAGCACAGCTGGAGATGAATCTCCAACTGCAGACCAACATACAGTATTTACTACTGTATTTACGTGATACAACATAAGGAAACATTTCATTGACTAAGTATCCTGCACTACTATTGGTAGAAATTTATAAATTACTATAATAAATAAATTACAGCAATAATGTCAACACCAGACATGTAAGTACAAACTTGTACTTTGATAAATCTGGAAGGCTTATAACTTGAATGTTGCCACCTACCATTGTGCTTATCAAAAATCAAACAAACTAACAGGCGATGAATTCCCATGACTTATTGTAAATATTTTATTCAAGGGTAAATTCATCAACCGAGCTTTAAGTTTGATTCATATATCAGTAGATAATAAAGATAAGAAAAAATAATGGTAAACACGATCATAAGTTTATCTTTGCTTTGATAAAAAAGAAACAAAAATAAGAAATCAGATTAAAATTTCTCAAGTGTTGTTCCTTATTTTGAATAAATCTTTTGAGATAAAATACAAGGTATGTCCAAAGAGTATCCAGCCATTGTGAAATATCTACAGAACCATTTTTGTGCTTTGATGCAACTAGGCAAGCAATAAGAAGGAACCATACTACACAAGTATGAACACTCCTACAGGATTATTCAGTTGGTACTAACACTCCACTGAGGAGTAAGTTTACATGCTATATGACTTACATTTTCAAAAAAAAAAAAAAAAAAAAAAAAAAAAAAAAAAAAAATTTACTTTACCCACATTGGTCAATCTCCCTGCAGTACAGATTTCACTCCTCCTGAGTATGATAAACTACATCCCGCAGCAAGGCCTCTGATCAGGAGATTTTGAGGAGTGTGGAACAACTTAACTACCGTTGTTCTCAGATCCACCCTGACCCGGGTGGTAGCACATGTTAGGGCCCCAGCTATGGGCAAATCAACAAATGGGGGGGGGGGTCAAACTACTATGAATGTATAAAAATAGATTTTTATAATTACCAGCAATACCTTTTTGAAAAAAAAAAAAAAAAAAAAAAAAATTACCAGCAACACATTTGACTCTTGACAAAAATCCTCTTTACAAAAATATATCAATGAAACCTGATCTACAAACTGATTTCATACAAAGAATACATATTCTATTCATACAAAATTATCCTAAAATTCTTGTCAGCATTAAATGACCCATAGAGGTGTTGATATGCCATAAACCTAAAACTAACTAAACCTAAAACAGATTTCACTCCCTATAAAAGCTAAAAGGTGGAGATTTCAAACTATGGACGAGATTAAAGAGACAGCTGATGGAAATACTGAAACTGGGCTTTAAAGATTTTTTTTTTGAGAAGTAGAAAGAATATTGGATAAGTGTTCTATGGTCTTGCAAGGAATACTTTGGAAATGACTAAGGTGCCACATTTGGAAATGACTAAGGTGCCACATTTGGAAATGACTAAGGTGCCACATTTGGAAATGACTAAGGTGCCACATTTGGAAATGACTAAGGTGCCACATTTGGAAATGACTAAGGTGCCACATTTGGAAATGACTAAGGTGCCACATTTGTTTATTAATATAAGAAAAGGTTTGAAACACTCACCATATACATTAATATGAATCCTCATAATTACATCTCACCTTCACAGGTAAAAGGAATAAATTTCAACAAGTCTGTTACATATTGAGATTAGTACAATTCCATGCTGGTGCACATAAAGCTCTGGTCAAAGCCATCTTGACAGGTAAATAGCAGTGTGCCCAATAAAATTATGAATTTGTTTTTAGGCATCCAACATACTTGTAAAGAAGACAAATGATAATAATGATCCTCCAACTGCAAAAAGTTGGATGTTGGATTTAATGGCATGTCAACTCCTATATGGGTCATACAAAAAGTTTTTTCAAGAAGCTTAATAGAAGCTCTTATAAAAACAAAAAGCCAACCTTTAACATTGAAACACTGGTTTCCCACCCCATACAATCACTGAAGTTAAGCAACATCAAGCCTGGCCAGTATCTAGATGGGTGATCGCTTGGGAATACGGGCTATAAGTTTGGATGTGCATGTGGATCCAATTCTAGTTGAGTTTGTTATATTCACTTACGCAAAGGAAAGGGAAAGGTATGACTCCACCTCTTCTCCCCCCTCCTCCACAGCAATGAGTTAATTAGTAAAACTTGTATCTCTGAATCGCTATTATCTAAAAAAAAAAAAAAAAAAAAAAAAAAAAAAAAAAAAAAAATTATAGTTTAAAAATATTTTCTGGCTTTAAATAACCAATAAAAGGTTGATAAGCTGTAGAAAATTAATCCTCAATCCACCTTTTAACACTCTGGAAGTAATTTTGTTCACCAAAAGGTTTGATCTTCTACTGCAAGCAACGTTGATCCCCAAACATTATATATATATATATATATATATATATATATATATATATATATATATATATATATATATATTCTTATTCTAATATTAGATTAGATATGGTGTGTGTATGTCACCACAAAATGTATCTTTATGCATTAGACATCCAACAACATTCATTTTTCTCTTACTTAAACCCCTTCCACCCACCTCTCCTAAAATTCTCTCTGTTAAGGTTTCATCTCCCTCCCCCTCATACTTACACTCTCTCTAAATTCTGTTTTTATTTCCGGAGTTGTTTTTTTCTGTTTTCCTTTTGAATTTGTAGGTCTGATGAATTGGATCGTATTTACGATTCCAGTGGAATAAATTATGACCATGGAATATTAGTGTTTAAGCCTTTTTATTATATCCTTACTCTGTCCTAGACATTGAGTTCTACCTGGATTCTTCCTCTTGGAATTTTTTTTTTCTAAAAAAATACATGTATGGGTATTTATATATTTTGCATATGTATGTATATTTTCCACTAATATTTTATATATATATATATATATATATATATATATATGTGTGTGTGTATGTAACGTTATGTACTACTGATTGAAGGCCCTGAACAGTGCTTTGTGACCCTTGCTATCTTATCAACATTTGCTTTTTTTTTCTACCTATATTTATGTAGGTTACAAATTAAACAATTCTGAGGGCTTTTTATTTCACTCAAATCAATGAATTTGTTTTGCTCTTGCTAAGTCTTGAAAAAACACCATATAAAATTCACTATTTTTATCCATCATGTTGAATGTGTTAAAATTATTCAACTTTTTAACAAGAAAAAATCTCAAGTCAACAATGTTGTCCCAAAACATTGATTTAAGATGGAATGATCTGACGGGTCTCTAATTTGTATTTAGATAAATTGTATTTATTTTCAATCTTTCTAGTTGAATTGTTCACTTATATGATCCATTATTGTAGATAATTAGGCTACAATAAAATGTGTATTTTATATGAATACTACCTTATGAAAATTGAGATGTAGTAGAGGGGAGGTGACTGTATCATAGATTGGGGGTGGGGCAACAAGGCCCTTTCACTGGCATACAAGACATATGACAAACATGCAAAAACTACTTAAAATGCTTACGTGCATGATATAAGATACTGATTAAACAAAAATTTATTTTAAAATACAACAGGTTACAAGTGCAAAGAAAATTATAAAATGAAAAGCTTAAAAAGCATAAAGACTAATATATAAAAAAATTTACGATCAGAAAACAAAAAAAAAAAGATTGTGCCCCAAAAACCGCTATTAATATTTGGTAATTGGAGCACAAAAGGTGGGCACAGATAAATGTGTAGTAAAACTTAAATTGGAGCGAGAGCCTACTCACTTCAGAAAAATCATCATTCTGCCCTTTAGCCAAGTTTGAACATAAAATTCTACTTGATACCAAAATAATGGCTTACTTATTCATTAAGACATTTTCTCAAAGTATGTACATTCCTGAAAATTGTATAAACTACTGATTACTTGCAAACTTCTGGCAAAATGCCAAACTAAGCACAAAAAGAACACTGGAGGCAATCATGTGACAGATTTTATTATTGTTAAAATTATAAGTTACATTAACAATTACAATTCAGGCTTTTGAAATATAATAATAGACAAAGCCTTTACTTTAAGATATTAATCCTTTGAACCCTGGCACATTGAGGAGTATGGTATATGCACTTTCATGGAGCAGCCAGTATACTGGCTGCTCATTTTCAAAGGGTTAAACTCACTATTTTCATAGCGAAACTGAAAAGTGGAATTTTTTTTATTATTATTATTATTTTTGTGTGACATATTTAATACTTAGAATTCATTGGACTAAAATCCTGTTTTTCAGTATCTGTCTATATTTCTGAGATGAGGTATTATGTACACTATTTACATTATTCGGACTATTGTCCTCATCTTTGTTGCCACATTTATCACAACGTTTTGGCCATTGTACGCTCCAGTCTTCTTCAGGTGGTTGGAATGTTGAACTGAACCCTTTATTTCGCTCACTAGGGTAGGCTGTTCTAGTTCCACGTGCCATGTCTAATGGATTTCAGTTATCTCCTGTTAATTCCCCTCTCCAAGTTCTCCATTGCCATAACCAGGTATTGTACTCATAACTCTTTGGGTCTAACCAACGCCTTTATCCACTATGCCATGTGTTCTTGGCACATGGAACTAGAACAGTCTACCCTAGTGAGCGAAATAAAGGGTTCAGTTCGACATTCCAACTGTCTGAAGAAGGCCAGAGCATACAACGGCCAAAACATTGTGATAAATATGGCAACAAAGATTAGGACAATAGTTTGAATAATATAAATAATCCTGTTTTTGTCGATTATAATTATGTGGAGATAAAAAATACTAAAAGTGTTGGAACAATGTAATTTTAAACTTAAAAATTTTTTTTTTTTTATATATATATAGATGTGCCTGGGGATATAGTCCAGTCAATTCCATTTAGTTTATGCTTTTATCACTTTTGTTATTAAATATCTCACATTGTGATGACAGAAGATCTGCCAAGAAAGGTGAACTTGTAAGCTGTTGGGGGAGACAGAGTTAACCTCAGCCTGGGCCCTTTGTCTAAGGATAAAAGAAAGCAACCTTACATCGTGGCTGCTGTAAATGAACTGAATTTGGATGCCACTTTGGTCACTGTATTAAGTAATGTCACTTAGTGGATGTCATGTGACCCATATGACTTATCTCCATCAAAGGGAGGTAAGAGCCTTCTGTATCCCTACATTGTAATTAAAGTTTAATATTTTAATAATGCCAGTCTTGAACCTTTCAACTGAATTAGTAAAAAAAATATTCTTGTGCCAATTTTTTTTTTATATATAGATGTGCCTGGGTATATAGTCCAGTCAATTTCATTTAGTTTCTTTTTGTTTATGTTTTTATAACTTTTGTCATTAAGTTGTGGGACTCAATTACCTTCTCTAATTTATATCAAACACAATGCCACAAAATAAGAACATGAAGAAACAAGAAAATTCAGACGAGAGAAATTGTACAAATGGTAAACACGATCATAAGTTTATCTTTGCTTTGATAAAAAAGAAACAAAAGTAAGAACAAATAAATGAATTTTTATATAACAAATGTGCTTTTGATCAGGTCAAATTAAGGTCAGACATGTGGATGTAGTAGACAACATATTTTTGAACCAATCAAATTACTTAGTTATGTGATTTAATTATGTTTTGTTCAACTTTTGAAGTTTTGACAACAATATAGGATCTGGATCCTATAAAGTATCCAACATTGTGATAAAAGAAGGTCTGCCAAGAAATAGTTGAATAGATTAAGAGTATTTGTATACAATAGGCATTGTACCCAGAAAGAACCATTTTTCCACTCAATTTTATTTATATATATATATATATATATATATATATATATATAGAGAGAGAGAGAGAGAGAGAGAGAGAGATAATATTAGTGGTAAATATACATATACACAATATATATACATAGGTGCATACACATAGATGTATATTTTTTTTTTTTTTTTTTTAAAAAATTCTAAGAGGATAGAATCCAGGTAGAAATATTAGTGGTAAAATATATATATATATATATATATATATATATATATATATATATATATATATATAAATAGTTTTAAGGTGTGCTATATTTATGGAAGAAAATGCTCAATATCAGAGTTAGAGCATATGTAAATATAAATATAAAGTGAACATTGAAGTCAACACTCAGAGGTGACAGGCTGTTTCATGCTAGACACAATCATCAGTCCAATTGTGTCTAACATGAAATAGCCTGTTGCCTCTGAGTGCTGACTTCAATGTTCACTTATATATATATATGTGTGTGTGTGTGTGTGTGTGTGTGTGCATGAGTATTCTCACATATAATCTGTAGAGAGGACAGTATGAATAGAAGAAAAGACATAGGAAAAACTGTATTTAATTTCAGCCGCTGCGTTTCATCAATTGACAGACTTTATCAAGGCAAAAGCAAAATGAATTCATTTGAAAACAATGTATCCAATAAAAGCAAAAACAAAATGTTAGTTGCCAGAAAATTATGATTTCTAATAAATATTCACAAGTTCAACTGAACAATATTAAAATACGTCATTTCGCATACTCAAAGAGAATTTTTTCACATGAAGTATAAATCCGTGGTGTTATTTTTCAGCAATCCAGTAGTAAATCGTTAAATGTGTTTTTATGAGCAGTGGAGAATGATTTCTTCACTGCAGTATCTGAGAAAGCTCTTTCTCCTCCTCCTCCTGTAGGAACGACCGGATGTTATATCTGAGAATATATACAAGCTGTAAACATAGAAAACTAAAATTATATATATATATATATATATATATACACACACACGTAATCAGAAAATATATACAACTGCTAAGATCTTCTCTCATTCCTTGGAGGTAAAAAGAGACGTGCAGTATCATCAGATAAACATACCTAATGACAGCGTGTAAATAAATGAAACAACCTGGAATGGGAGGGATAGTGAAAAGACAAACCTTACTAAAAGCTACAAAGGATAGGAAGTTATGGAGAGCCATGATTGCCCACGCCCTAAAGGGACATGGCACTTGGAAGAGAAAGTGATATCAGACTCTGTTATTCAACCAATGATGGGAAAATGGCATTCATTGCTAAATTGCTGTGTAATATCAATCCTCTCGTTCAACAGTGAATACTGGACAATTTCCTCGCAGATGAAGAGAAGATTTGAAGCAATAGAGATTTGTTTCTACAGTAGGATGCTGTGAACACAGAGTATGTAAGCAACAAGGGAGTCTTAAGAAAATTGGAAATGAAATGAAAATTTAACTAACAATCTGAAAGTGATGGTCGAAGTTTTTTAGGGAACATGAGGAAAGGAGGCTTGGGGAATTTGACACTCACAGGACATAGTGAAGGCAAAAGAGACATGCAGAAACAACAGATAACATACCTAATGAAATTGTGTAAATGGACAACAGAATCTGGAATGGGAGGGATAGTGAAAAGACAAACCTTACTAAGAGCTACAAAGGATAGGAAGATGTGGAGAGCCATCTCTTAAAGGGACATGGCACATAGAAGAGAAAATGGTATCAGATTTTATTATGCAAGTCAAGGTTTTCACAATAGGATTGGTATCAAGCAACTGATGATGGGAAAATGGAAGTCAAAAATTTTAAGAATGGTTTCTCTCAACAACAAGTCTCAATAGCAATGGGTTCCCTCATTTTTCCATAGTCTATACTTTACTATGTAGATATAATTTAAAAACAAATTTTTCTTGCACTTATTCAAAAATATCAAAATTAATCTGTCTGACATTGCACGTTATCATTTTAAAAAGGAAAAATAATTAAATGAAATGCTTTAAAATCTTTTATTCATGATCTTTTATTTTTAAAATTTCAAAATAGCCACTTATCTTCAGTTTTTTTGCCTCACTTAGTTGTCATCAGCAGAGTGATTTTTTTTCTAAGCCATGTTTTAACGAAAGGTGTGGCATGCCATTAATTTAAAAAAAAAAAAAAGACCAATAAAATTGATTGTCATCAAGTTTGCTACATTTTCCACTGTAAGGCGGTTTCTTTTATCTGAGAATATTCATTCTTGAAAAACCTCTTTCTGCCTCAGAAAGAACTGATAGCAATCATATTGATAAGAGTTTTCGCTTTTTGTGCACTTAGAAGAATTACAGAATTTTGAAATTTTTCAGGACATTTTTCAGAGTCACGAAAATCATTAATAGGAATGCTAGGATGAAATCTTTTACTGAAGCCATTCAGCTTTTTTTCTGCAGCTTTCCAGGGAATAACAATTCCTCAAGGACACATGGCACAGTGGATAAAGGCGTTGGTTAGATCCAGTGACAGGACCCAAAGAGTGCGAGTTCAATACTCGGTTAAGGCAGTGGAGAACTTTCAGAGGGAAATTAGCAGGAGATAACTGATAACTGACATCCATCAAACATGGCATGTGGAACTAGAACAGTCTACCCCAGTGAGCGAAATAAAGGGTTCAGTTCGAAATTCCAACCACCTGAAGAAGGCTGGAGCATACAACGGCCGAAATGTTGTGATAAATATGGCGACAAAGATGAGGACAATAGTCCGAATGATGTAAATAATGTGAATAATGATTTCTTGAATATTCCAAGTATCTGGCTCTAGAAAGTTCAGCAGTTCATGAAATTTTTATTAACCTTTATTTGATCACCTGAATTTACATCCCCAACCAATTATGTGACTATAATTTGTAAACAATCTAAAATTAGTAGTTTGTTTGTTCAGGTTGCAGCTAACAACGGGTTTGCTGAGCTCATAAAATTCCAAGAACAGGTTTGCACAAACCCACTGAATCCCACCACTGTGGGTGGGTGTGTGGGTGGGTGGGTGTGTGTGTGTGTGTGTGTGTGGTTACTGCCTTTAAACTTCAGTCTTCCATGATTTTCTCTCGTACATCCATATCTGCTCATGGCATATCCAAATGTAAACAAATGACGTCACACATTATGAAATGGACAAAGTCCAACAATTATTTTAAGACATTTTTATGTTTATACATTCTTTTTATAGATACAAATATTTAAGTAAATGCTCTGTTTTATAATAAACTGTATTAGTAACATTTACCAGCATGTAAAGGCAGTAAAATCGACCTTGCTAACCAAACGCTCCTCTGTGGCCGAAATGGTTAAGGCATGTCAGGTTATATGATGGTTCCGTATAGGATACAGGTTCAATTCCTGTCAGAGGACGAATATCTTCTATGGAAATTTCTCAGACATTCAGGCTGGTAAATGTTACTAATACTGTTTATTATAAAACAGCATTTACTTAAATATTTTTATCTATAAAAAGAATGTATAAACATAAAAAAAAATATATATATATATATATATATATATATATATATATATATATATATAGAGAGAGAGAGAGAGAGAGAGAAGTCTGGTAACAAATTCAATTTCCATCATTGGTAATGTTAGATTCAGCTTCCTTTATATATCTTAGTTATACTTTTTTAATATGAGAGGGATTGCTAGATCTACTTGCACACTACACACAAATGAATCACTCTCTAACATTCATCCCAGATATATGGAGGGAGTTGGTCAGGTGCTCAGCTGTACGGCGACTCTACAACCACACTCAGTCATGGGACTGATGATGATAATAATAACATTCATTTTTATGCATGATTATCTATCAGATAATCATGCTATCAAATCCATATATACCAAATGGTCTTTAGTATGACAAACTGCATCAAGCAACAAAACCTCTGATCGGGAGATTGGAGGCTTTGAGGAGTGTGGAATCACCTCTTAATTTCTGTTTTTCCCCAGGTCCACCCAGATCCGGAGTGGTAGCACCTGTTAGGGTCCCAGCTATGGGAAAATAGTGAACCTTCAATCAAAAAACATTATGAAAGTAAAAAAATAGATTTTTATAGTAAAATTACTGGCAATACAATTTATAGTAGAATTACTAACAAAACATTTTATCTGTAGTTGAATGCATACAAGTGTTTTCAAAATATACTTAATTGAAGTCATAAAATCGTGTTTTATATATTTGAATTTCGGAATTAAATAATCCATAGAGGTTGATATGCCATGAAATTAAATCAACCAACCAAATATATCCCTACTCAATGAAGACAGACCTCAGACATATACCGCAGATATACCTGTACACCTGTACACTGTTTTTACACCATGAGTTGACTGCAGTCAGGATTATCATTATTGCAAACTCCATGATTTTGTCAATGATGGCATAGTACTTGTTACACTAGGGTGACATACTGTTTTGAATTCAGCATTGTCCTTCTCCTAGATTGGTTGCCAATCACATCTACAAAGTTCAGTCTACCCTGCTATTTAACTCATAGTTGGAGACCAGTAATAGTTACCTGAAAAGATATTTTTAACAAAATGTATATTTTAAGGAAATAAAAATATTTTTTTAAATTTTATTTATTTAAGGCTCAAACTCTCATATCCATTTTCTTATGTCACCAAACACATCGTTAGATTTTTGAGTACGTTCAGTATAGAAGGAAAGCAACAAAGTCACAGAAAGTTTGAAACACCAATGCCTCTGACAGACAGACAGACAGACCGACCATGCTACCAGGAGACAAGTCTATGTGTGCTTCACAGACAGACCAATTCCAGGTTTGCCTTTTACACACGGTTATTTGATATTCTATACAAATTTATTCATAAGAATTTAGTTCAAAAAATTCTATAGATATTCATAAATTCTGTACATCTAAAAAATAGAACATTTTTTCTATGGAAGAACAAAGATAACATTTGTTTTCACAGTTCAGTAAACATATCAGTCAAATCAACAACTGACTAGTTTAAAGTGTGATTGTCCCACTTTTTTGCTTTCTGTACAGCCATTAATTTGTCAAAGCCTGGGACATGGGATTAATTTATCCACACAATCAAAACCTTGGAAGATAAAGCGCCATTATTATTCCCATTGAAAGATATTTATTAGAATACATTAATGCTGGGAGTATACTTTTATTGCCATTATTAGTTATCTTCTTTACAAACAGACAATTATCCTCATCTTTGTTATTATTATCACAACTTTTCGGCTGTTGTGCCCTCTGGCCTTCATCAGGTGCTTGTCAATCCAGGTGACCTTCAGGGAATTTCTAACAGAATCCCTTATTTAATCCTGTCTATGTCCTGACAAGACATGACACTAAAAAAAATATTTCAATAAAATAATTCAGCTTTTAATTTATTTTAATATAGCTGGGAAAAAAAGTCATTTAACTGAGTGCAGTGAAATAAATATATTAATAAACAAAATATTAATGCCACTAAGACAAGTGGCTACTGAAAGTGAAAAAGAATGAAAAGACTTTAGAAGGAACTGGAAACCCAATCCTAAACAGAGAACAAGGGATAAACCTCTACTCCTGTTCAAAAGACCAGGGAGGAACAGGAACCAGACAATAGGCAAACCTATCTACTCCTATTGAGGAAAAAAATAGTAAATAAAATTAAAGTTTAGACATATTAGAAGTATAGACTTGAAATAGATTTAGAAGGAACTGGAAACCCAATCCTAAAGAGGAAATAAGGGATAAACCTCTACTCCTGTTCAAAAGACTGGGTAGGTGTGTGAACCAATTGATATATGATCATATCTACCCCTATTGAGAAAAAAAATAAATTAGTATTTATTTACTATAAAAGAAATATGACTTCCTGACATTTATAACAAATATTTATTTCATCCGGACTAAGATCCTCATCTGCCTTATTAGATTTAGGCTGTTCTGCTCACCAGCCTTCATCAGGTACTTGTTAATCCAATTGTGTGTGTGTGTGTGTGTGTGTGTGTGTGTGTGTGTGTGTGATGCAGCATTCACCCTGGGCAGATTGAGCCGGCTTCTTCCTGTTGTGAGAAGAAGATTCTTGGGATAAATTACCGAAGTAGGGTACCCAGGCCTACTCGGATAACGTTCTTGCTTGCCGCGGGATTCCCACAGACGCAGAGACAGGAACGACCAGAAGCCGCCGGTTGCCGATGCAGACGCTCCTTGGATTTTCATCAGAGCCCTTGTTAGCCGGCGTGTGTGTCAGACCTGTCCACCTTGGGTTAATTTCCGGTTAGCGTTAAGAGGGTATCGAAAAAAAAAGGCCATTTAAATTTGTCATTTTAGGTAGTCATTTTTTTAGCTTATCCGACGCAGTATGAGTTGTATAATCGAATAAAACTATTCCCGGCGGGCTAGCGGCAAGAGAAATGCCTTAAATCGACGTTTAAAGCTTCAACTTTGGATTTCCGGTTAGCGTTAAGAGGGTATCGAAAAAAAAAGTTCCGGACGGCATAGCTCTGACACTACCGTTTACACCCCCCACCGACTGTGAGGTAAGGGTAGTCCAAAGTTAATCCAATTAACCTTCAGGAACTTCAAAATTAACCCTTTATTAAATCTATGGGGATAGATTATTCTCATTTCTGCTAACCATGTTTAGGGATATCTCATCTAAAAATAATGTAAACTGCTTATCCCAGGAATTATTTTATTGCCATTTTTTATAATATCAAGTTTTGTCCTTTTTTGTCATCTATATATCAACTGTTACACAAGATGCTTATAAATTTAAGCAGGTTTTCATCACATATGGGTATGAAATATTAAAAGAGTATGACATGTTTTGTGCATTACAAAGACACTGGCTTTTATAATAATATATACCAGTAAAGACTCAGTTTAGCTAAAATATTATATTTACTCAAATACCCACTGGACTTATTCAACGAAAGAGTTAATTTGATTAGTGAGGGTGGGGGTATTTAGTGTAAAATAAAAAAAACTCAAATGTGAAATAATTGGGATTTTATGCTTCATGTCTCTTTGGGCGATGATGGCTCTCCACAACTTCATATCCTTTGTCGATCTTAGTAAAGTTAGTCTTTTTAGTAACTCTCCTACACTGTTCTGCTATCTATTTACACGAATTTGTTATCTAGGTTACAAGTAGAATAAGGCTGCTCTATCTCTCACACACACACACACGTGTGTGTGTGTGTGTCTTCTAAACTATGATAGTCAATGCCCAGAAAGATATAAAATAGCAGTAATAAAAACTTCCTAAAGAGAGCATACCTAAATTCCTCTTCCAAAAGAATTTTTTTTATTTAGTTCTTACATCTTTACGTTTGGTGGGAGTAAGGGAGATATATATATATATATATATATATATATATATATATATATATATATATATATATAAATAAATAAAGAAAGAACAGTAAGATATATAATCCGGTGTTCTTATAGATATTTTTATTTTTACAAAATAGTGCTCAATGTAAATTTACAGAGCATTAATATTATAAATTAATTGATTTAAAATGTTTTTTTTCACTACACAGTTCAAACTATGTTTCAAAAATGGAAGCTAAAAGCCCCGAATTTAATTTTGAAATTAAATTAAAGACATTAGTTCCATTTCATCCTCAAGCGAATTTTGGAGTAAAATTCACTTGAGGATGAAATGGAACTAATGTCTTTAATTTAATTACAAAATTACAAGGGCTTTTAGCTTCCATTTTGAAACATGGTTAGAACTGTGTAAAAAAAAAAAAACATATTTTAAATCAATTAATTTATATATATATATATATATATATATATATATATATATATATATGTATGCACGCGCGCACACACAGGAATGAGATTAGCCTAAGAGGGGGCAAACAAAAACTGCCTTGGTAGACCCTTTTAAAAAAATGTGGGCACTGTGGCAATGACTAAGGGCTCCATGGCAATTTTTTTAGATTTTGCAAAATTTATGTTTTTTTATCTGTAAAAGTAATATTAACATAAAATCATTAAAAAAAAAAAAAAAAATTTTAAATCAAATATTTTTATTGACAAATAACAGATTATAGTGATGAGAATTATTATCAATGATACATTGTAGTGGAATATTTTCCAAAAAGAAATCAAACATTTCAACATTATTACTAGCCTAGAATATGTTGTGGAAAGAACGAGATTGTTGTATTACTTTATAAAAAGATAAACCTTTTTCAGCATAAAATCAAAATAACTATCAAAACAAAAAATATGTACAGTGAATGTCAAAGTGACCTTTACTTTCTGACATAAATATTAATTAGTAATTTCTTATTGATAAAAAGATTTTCACGACTAATTTTCGTTGCCTAGCATTCAGAATTTCCTGTACTCGGGCAATTTGTCAGAATCGAAAAACATTAATTTTCTGTTATTTTAGATGGGGGCCCTGTTTACAATATAAATACGTCAAACTGAACCCTGACTTTTTGACATACATGTAGTCTTCTTTCCTTTTTGAAGGGACCAGTCTATTTAAGTATTGCTGTTTTAAAATGAAATTTTTTATTATTATTATGTAATGCATGTGTGTGTGTGTGTGTGTGTGTGTGTATGTATATATATATATATATATATATATATATATATATATATATATATATATATATATATATGATGTTTATTTCCAGTAAACATAAATGTGGCAAGATTGCAATATCAAAATTCCTTTCATCTACATCTTTTCTTTGAAAATATATCTGCATAGGGTGGTACTAGTGAAATTTTTTCTTGGAAAGTCCCCACAACTACCTTAAGAAAATCCTAATAATTTTTCTTTTTCAAGCGGATAATTTTTTTTTTCAAGGGCACCATTTTGTTTTGCAAAGGGCACCAGTCTAATTTAATCCCTGTGTGTGTATGTATATATCTATATATATATATATATATATATATATATATATATATATATATTGAGAGAGAGAGAGGCTCAGAATGAGAAAACAGGGAGCTGTGTTCAAATACCCTTGGGAAAGGTAAGACTCCATATCTTTGCACACCGCACAAGCAATGAATTAAATAGCAAGACAAACTGGTTTCTATCGCTTTTAGTTGGCAACCAGTTTAGAGACGATGAGTCAATAAAATCACTCATCTCCTGACAAGCTTGGGCAACTTGTCAGAATGCACCAGTTCAAGAAAAATGCACTGACTGAAATTTTTCAGTCATGTGAGCTGCACATTCTGTCACGGGCAGAGAAAGCATTTACTTACATTAAAATGTGTGTGTGTGTGCGCGAAAAAAGATGAAGTGTGTGTGAAAAAAGATGAAATATAATTAAATAGTAATTTTAAGGTACCTTTCAGCTGACGCTTCATCAGAAGAAAAATCATTAGAACTAAGGGAAAATACTGAAAAGAAACAAACATTCTTGCAATAGAACTAAAGAGTGACAAAGAGGAGGGGAAGGAAAAAAATTTTAAAGTTGACCAGAACAAATATTCGCCAAAGAGTGCCAGTTTATGTTTCAGCCTACACAGAGTTGGCCCGAGACGTGTTTATAACAACCGCCTTCAAGATGGTGTTTCGTCTGAGCCCTGTGCAGCATAGAAAAGAACTTGGATCCACAAGTGACAGAACTCAATAAATGCTCCCCAATGGCAGACTTATGCGCCTGTCGACACCCAGATGCTAATGGAGCATGTCTATGTATAAAGCTAGGCAGGTGCTGAACAGTCTGCACCTCCAGACATTGGATAGTCTTACCCAAATAGTTGGCCTCACACTGACACTTAAAATGATAAATAATAGAGCTTTGTCAATTAGTGAGCAAGACATCTTTACGGACAGATAGGAAAGCACTCCTAGTAGCAAAGATGTTCCATACTACTACAAAAGCAGTGCATGATAGTTGAGATCTTATCAGATCAAATAAGACCTCAACTGTCATGCACTGATTCAATTATCTTAATGTTATTGCAAGGAGGTTTCTTTCCTTTCAGTCATTTTTCTCCTGACAAAGCACTGGATGAAAGGTACCTTAAAATTTCTCTTGTATACAACTTTTTGGGTTAATAAAATGTTCTATTTTAAGAACATAGATAATTTCTGCTTCAGTAATCAAAGCCAGAGGAGGATATTTTGACAAGAGCAAAATTTAATCATAAAAATAAAATTTCTAATAAAAAAATCATGTCTCGATTTTTTTTAGCCATGTATAATAATTTTCTCTTATATAAATACAAAACTACAACTACACTTTGGGCCAATTTAAAACAAATTACCAGGAATGGCCTCAAACTTTTAAACTGTAGTGTATGTGTGAGTATTTTTGACAGAAGAAGACCATCTCCACAACAAATTTTTTTTTTTTTTCAAAAACTCACTAATCATGAGAGCGCAAATTACTTTGTATGTATGTATATACACACACACACACAAGTTATAATAGAAAATCGTGTAACAGCAAAATTGTCCATCCTACAAAATATTAAATATCTTAAATTAAACTTTTTTTCCAGGTTTTCAGATAAGACATTTAGCCATCTTGACACCATTTGTTGTAAGAATCCCTGGAAAACCCTTTGAGTTATTCAGCTAGAAATAGAACAGGTTAAAATCGTTTTGTGTCAGACCCTCCTAAATGAGCAATGGTGAGAGGAAAAAGATTATTCAAGCCTTCAGTAATGGTACCAACATTCATACTCTGGCTTCCATCATCAAAGTCCATTCAAGAACCATCAAGAGAACGGTGAATAAGTTTTAAAAAGAGGGAACAGTAAAGAGGAAAACTGGATCAGGAGGTCACAACAGGAAAAGGGATCATCATTTCAACTCGGAAATAAATAGATCAATTAGAAATGATCCAACGCAATCAATAAAACATTTGGAATGTAAGAGAGGAGTTTCAGCTATGACAGTTTAAAGAACAGTGAAAAAAAAAAGCTTGAAAATGAGACTGCACCTAAAGTTAGAGATGAAGATCATCTTGAATAAGTTGGAAAATTAACTTGGAATAAAATATTTATTCTTATTGCTCAAAGTAGAGTCCAAAAGTGTTATAAAAAACCTCAAAGAATTCCAGTATAATATCTTTAATCATTTCTAAGATACATCAGTTCAAACTTAATCTAACAAATAGACAATTTTGTTTTTACCCGATTTGGACAATTTTGTTGTTACACCCAGTGTGTGTGTGTGTGTGTGTGTGTGTGTGTGTGTGTGTGTGTGTGTGTGTACATTATATATATATATATATATATATAGTCGACTCCCCGTTGATTTCAACGTATGAGGGCCAAACAGATCAGTTTCAGGAAACCAACAGCCTGACAACAACATGAGATTTGATTATAGTGGTGAAGAAGCAGGACCATCCACACTTTTTTGAAGGGCGAATACAGAGACCTGGTGCACCGAAAGTGCCAAAGGTTCACAAACAACCCTCCGCAGGTTTTGAATTCAGAGTTGTCCTTCTCTAGACCAGTTGCCATCCAAGGCTATAGAACCCAGTCTGTCCTGCTATTTACCCATAGCTGGGGGGAAGAAGAGGATTCATACCTTTCCCAAGGGTATTAGCACATAAATATGATGGATGCGATGGAATTACTCGCCTTATAGATAATGGATAGCGGCTTGGATTGAGGATATATATATATAGAGAGATATATATATATATATATATATATAGTCAATAACCATAAAGTGTTGGTGATTTGAAAAATTACATCACAGATGCATTTCAAGAAATTAATACACAAAGATGCATGTGCAAAAATGTTTAACAAAGCATGGAAGGTAGATTTCAAAGCTGGCTAAATTACAAAGGACAGCATTTTGAGCACCAGCATTTATAAAATTTTCTATGCTTTTGTATTGTATTACTGTATACAATAAAATGTAATTGTATATGTAATAATTATTTATCAGGATTTAATTGTATTAGTATGTAATCTCAAATAAATGTTTTCATCTACTGTCCACCTACTCTTGGTTCAACATGTGTGTGTGTGTGTGTGTGTAAAATTTCAATTGTAAGACAATATGTAATATGAATAAAGACAAAGGAAAACTTCCTCAATAATGTGTCTCTATTATTACAGCTTTCTCATCAAGTCTATAGTCAACCATTATCTCTGCTACACATCCACATATTCTGCACTTCTAGCCTCCTTGTTCTGACTATGACAAACTACATCCGACAACAAGGCCTCTGTGAAACCACCTCTCAATTGTTGTTAGGGTCCTGGTTATTGTAAATTGGTGAAACCCCAAACTGGGGTCAAAATATAAAAATACATTAGAAAAAAACTACCAGCAATACATTTTCATCGTTGTTAGGGGAGATAACTCTCCCCTAATGAATCATTTACTCTTCAAGGAAAAAAGGGTAGTATCAGACAACATGGCAGCTGGACAATACACTACCTGCAGACAGTGAATTGTTTATCCTACCCAATCCTGCTGTATTCTGATCGGTGAGAAAGAAAACAAATATTGTTGTTTTAAAATCTATTTAACTGTGTTTTGTTATATTTTGTTTTTCCTAATATTTTGGGTTACAAAAATAATAAAAAAAAAAATAAATAAATAAATTTACATTTATAAAAAAACAAAAATAAATTTACATTTATAAAAAAAAAAAAAAAAAAAAAAGCTCACAAGAAAATAAAATTTTTGCATTAAATGACCCATACGGAGTTGATATGCCGTTAAACTTCTAACCTCTTGCGCTCATACAACAATCTCATTCAGTAAACCTCTACCTTTATTTTCCATTCTATAAAACCTTTCCCCAGATGAATCATCATTACTCTCGTTATTTTCACACCATTTGTTCTTATGAGTTACTTTCATTCATTCCACCAGTTCAGACCTTCACAGCTAACCCGCCCCTTTGCCACCTGCCATGTACACTGGGACAAAATTATCCCTATTCCTTTCAACATTCAATTTAAGAAAGAAGTTCCATTCAAACAGATACTTCCTTTAAAGTGCTACTTTGTAGAACAGAGGGGCTTAAGGCAACCTCATGTTGAAATACTAGTTCTGTACAATTGTCAGAGTTAAGCAACGCTGAGCCAGGTCAGTACCTAGATGAGTGACCACTTGGGAATACCAGGTGCTGTAAACTTTGACATATGGGTGGTTTAATGGATAGTGGCTCTGAATTGTTAATCAGAATGCAGAGTTCTAATTCCACTTGGGTTCACTGTATTCACACACACACACACAGTTAGGAAAGGTATGAATCCACCACTTCTCTCCCTAGCTATGGGTCAATTAGTAAGACACCACTAAACCATTATTATCTCTTAAAATAAAATTGCATAAGAAATATTTAGATTTCGGCATTAAATAACCCACAGAGGTCCATATATCACTAAATAAAAGACTAACCCAAAATTGTAGAACAGGGTCTCCGTGAGGTTGTTTCTCTGGTCACTACGATCTTTACTTTTTTAAGCCTAGGTTCAATGGTTAACTTCACTACATATCCTCACTTTTTACCACTTCCTCATCCATACAACAATTTTGTGCAGTAAGCCTCTACCATGAGCGGCTCTTGGGCTTTGTATTCCTTGTATTAGGCGAACAATTAGTAGGAGGAGGTCCCTGACAGAAATCCTTCACCACCTGAACACAAGCCAAGAATATGGCAACTATTCAAAAATCGAGCCATTACTGATAACTGTGGGATGGGACAATGCAGATTATTCTCCTTTGGAAAACAAAACCCGAAGTTGATTGCATAGAAAATAGCTTACTGCATAGGAAACACTGGAAGATCACTTGCTAAGCAACATCGAACCTAGTCATTACATGAAAAGAGTAATCATTAGATAGTATGTCTTTGACAAGAGTGTAGGAAGAAGGAAGTGGTGGAGGATGGTGTTCATTCAAAAAGATCCAGTCTCTAGTGCAGATGACAGAAAAAGTCTAAGGGTGAAAATAGATAAGGCTGCTCAAATAACAGGAGTTACGAATTAATTTAATGCTTAATAGGCAAATAATTAACGACTTGTTTTACAATAATTACAGACTTCAAGTTTAAAATACTTGTGATTTCAAAGGTAACAAGCTAAATCGTGGACACAACGAATTATGTTTGAACCGGTAGCAATCAGTCTAGTAGATGCAAAATTAATGATAAAATATGAAGTTCTCACGAAAAAAAAAAAAAGAAAGAAAAGCTAAAATAGTAGGTGCTGAAAAGTTCTCAGTCACACCCACTCATCATTAGCAATCTATTTAGATTATAAATAGTTGAATTCTGTTTGTAATGTCTGCATTAATTCCTGACAATACCTTTCTTCTTGACATTTTATACATAAAATTTACTGAAATAAATTTTGGATCAAAAATTGCAAAATTCATGACTTAATTATTTTATATATATATATATATATATATATATATATATATATATATATATATATATAGCAGCATGGCCTGGTGTTACCCGTGCTTGATTCAAAAATCAAGCAACTCATACAGCAATCGCTATCACTTGATTAAAAATATTTTTGGCCTTCCTTGCCTTTAAAGGAGTGCCCTTTGCCATGCTGATGTTGCTACATACCTTACTTCTTGCCTATCTCACACTGCAAATTTTTTCTAAGCTCTATACTAAACATTAAATATGTTACAAAAAAAGAACTAAACAAAATGAACACAAAACGATCAGCTTTAAAAAAGGACTCGTAACTGGAAAAACCAAATGAAAAAAAGAATGTTAACAACAAATACTTTTTCACACCCAACCCAGTTCTGCGGAATCAGAATCAACATTGAGTTTAAGCAAGCGAATGAGCCAATTGGAGTAAAGTGCCATGCAGATTTAAATTTTTCCCCCACTTGTGACGAATGCAGCTATCAATTTTTTTTGCATGCTAGCATGCTAGTTAACATTCGTGTCAGTCAGCTGTTGGCTCTCACACTGGCCAATAGAATCTTCCTGCCTATTCGTGGCATCCAGCTATTGGCTCTCACTCTGGCCAGTAGAAAATGGACGCAAACTACATGAAAACTGCCATAGAAGCATGAAAAAAAATTGATTATTTCCACTATCGATGGGAGTTGGGAAATGCAAAGTCCGTCTTGGCCTTCCCACTAACTTGGAGCATGTGCATGTAAATTTTGGTGCAAATCCGTCGAAAATTGCAGCTATGCATTCATTACACACACACACACACACACATCCTGCCTTTTATAGATAGATGTTTTTTTTTGTTTTTTTTTACCAGAAATATTGAGTATTTGTGCAGCAAATGACTCAAGCTAAGCTAGGAAGTCAAGTAGTAGTGATAAAGTCAGCAGAGAGCCACAAGAGCCAAAAGTTTGCATACACCAGGTTCAAATACAGTAATCCCTAAAATACAACAATAATGGATGCTTTATTCCTGGCTTCCCAATTATGATAATTTACTGTATTTATCATCTTTGTGATACAGAAGTATAGATTGAACTATGCCACAATTAACAATTTTTTTTTCTACTCATTATAGACAGCACTCTAACAAAATGGCACCCGACATGAAAGCATATACAAAGCAGAAATATGTAGCAAACATTGAACCTATTGATGCTTCTGGTACATTCACCAAACAGTGAATGTGAGCATATGTTGAATAATGTAGTTTAGCAGTGTAACCAGCCATATTATGGAAAGACCAGACCAGCTGTCAAGCCATGAATTGAACAACTGCTGAAAATGCATAACCAATGATGATGATGATGATGATGATTGTAGTTACCATGGGAATAAGTGACATTACTTTCAGAGCTTTCACCTCATATTACTATATACCAATAAGACGCTGATGTTGGAGTGAACACACATTTTTTCAAAGTTGCAATGTTGTATTTTAAAAAGGAATTATTTTAATTATCCATTTATTCTTATATTTTTCTTTGCTTATTATAATTTTTCTTTTATTATTATGCATTTATAATTTTTAATTATAAAAATACATATTCATTTTTTTTTTTTTTAAGATCTAAGTTAAGATCGAAGTTAATTTAAGATTTTAAACATCAATTATTTTATTTTTAAAATAAGCTATTTAGCAATTTAAGAATGTATCACTAAGTATTATTAAGTTACGAAAACTTAATACATTGTATTTGTTAAATTACTTAGGCATTGGCATGAATAATTCTATTCTATTTATATTTAAAGCATAATATTTCTTTTTTGAAAGAGGACTTAAATTGTAGGAAAAGCATTTTGAGTAGTAACGTTTGTTATGTTTTCCGACTATTGGTTCGGTATTGTCAATTTCTTTCTCTATCATTCAAACATTTTTAACATTTGCCTATAATTTTATTAATTTATACTTTCATATATTGATTGAAATGTCACATTTTTTGGGGGGTGCATATTTTCAAATTAGTAGAAAAAGCATTTAGAGTTACTAACTCTATTTTGTTTTGTTTATTACTTTTATTATTGGTTCAGAATAGTAGATTTCTTCTATCATTTATCTTTCAAATATTCCTAAAAAAAACAAAAAGATTTTCTCATATATTTGATAATTCTATACTTTTTTTTTTTTTTTTATGGATTTCTCATTATTATCACTAAAATATATAATTCTTAAAGTGTAATATGAACTGTTTACACCAACATAAAAATATGTTTAAGCACGTTCACATATATATATATATATATATATATATATATATATATATATATATATAAATTGTGGTACTCATTTGAAAAACCTCAGATAGTTCAACTTGCAGTAGAACCAATTGGTACCAGAGGAAAAATGAGGAATAAAAAAAGAAAGAACCAAGAACATTAAACCAAGGTGAAAACAATTGTCCAGTGTTCAAGCTCCAAGTCCAAAGAAAAAAAAACCCAAAATGAGTAAAAAGACAATTACGTAAAGTGCTCAATACACTAAGTAGAGCAAAGCCTAAGATAATCCTAAGGAGCCAGGCAAACATACCTCAGTTTCACCTAAACAGATCTTCGGGGTAATGCTGGCTGCATTACCCTGAAGATCTGTATGGAAGTGGGTCACTAAATTTAGAGTAAGTGATTATATTTTCTAGCACTCTAACAAAATGGCACCCGACATGAAAGCATATACAAAGAAATATGTAGCAAACATTGAATCTATTGATGCTTCTGGTACATTCACTTACACACATATACCCTTAGGAAAGGTATGAATCTTACTCTTTGTACCCTTTCATCTGGTTAGTGACTTGAGTGGCTATTTCAAACTGATTTTATACTGTATGAGGCTTTCTGGAATATTCTGGAATACTCTAGATTTAATTTAAACTGTTCTAGAATTCTCTAGACAAAAATTCTTGGACAAAATTATCTCCATTCTCTTCACCATTCATTAGTCCCACTAGTTCAGACCTTCACAGCTAACCTGCTCTCCACTCCTCCCACATGCCATGTACACTGGGACAAAATTATCCCCATTCCTTTCGACATTCATTAGTAAGAAAGAAGTTCTATTCAAACAGATACTTTCTTTAAAGTGCTACAATAGGTTTAAAGCATCAATAGGTTCAATGTTTGCTACATATTTCAGCTTTGTATATGCTTTCATGTTGGGTGCCATTTTGTGTATGATAAAAGTGCTTTAGCTGACAGAACTGTACGGAAGTGGGTCACTAAATTTAGTGAAAATAAAATCACTAAATAAATAGCAATTTTTGTGCATTCATGATCCCATTAGCCATTACAAATGCTCAGCCTCCCAAAGAATACCTGAATGATGCTTATTGATGAAGAAGATGAACAGACCCCCCACACCACCTGACTACAGCAAGACATTCATTGAGAATAACCTGCATTACACATGTGAATTGTCAGAGACACTAAATTTATCAAAATCCACCATCCATGAGCACATAGTGAAGCTTGGGTATTCAAATGCTATGATGTTTGGGTACCACATGATCCAAGTGAAAAGAATCTTTTGGATTGCATTTCATCTGTGATTTGCTGTATAAACCCAATGAAAATGTAGCCTTTTTGAAGCAAATTATGACAGGTGATGGGAAATGGATCGTTTACAACAATGTTCAGTGAAAAAAAAAATCCTGTGGTAAGTGATATGAGCCAACTTTAGCCACCTCAAAAGCAGGTCTTCGTTCTAAAAAAAGTCGGGCTGTACATCTGGTGGGATTGGAAATGAATCCTGTACTATGAGCTTCTGCCAAGTAACCAGGCAATTGATTCTGAAAAATACTGGTCCCAACTGGATGAATGAAAGGCAGCAATTCAAGAAAAACACCCAGAATTGGAGAACAGGAAAGGTATTCTTTTCCATCTGGACAATGCCAGATCTCACGTTTCTTTGGTGACCCAGCAAGGATTGTTGCAGCTTGGCCAGGATATGTTATCCCACCCACCATATTCACTAGACATTGCTTCTTCTGATTTTCATTTATTCAGGTTCTTATACAATAATCTCAATGGTAAAAATTTTAATTATTTTGATGACATAAAAAGCCACCTTAATAAGTTCTTTGCTGAGAAATCACCAAAATTCAGGGAAGATGGAATCTTTAAGTTGACGGAAAAATAGAGAAAGGTTGTGCAAAAAATAATTTTGTTTTGGGTTTTAATTTCCCTAAAAATAAATCAGCATGAAATTTCAGGACAACCAAATACTTTAACAAAATTAACAAAACACAAACTTCAGAAAGTTTATCCACAACTTTGAGCACAAAACTAAACACCTTATCTGAAAATTAGAAAAATATAATGAAAAAATAAACAGACAGACGTTGTGAGCTCTCTTTAATAAACCTTGTTTTATGTATACCATATATATTATGGCCAGAAATAATGAAGAACAGACTTACGTGAGTGGAGCGGCAATATTGACCAGGGAGTCCTAAGGCGTGAATGCCTCATTCTTCTCTGCTTTAGCAGCAGTATTGGCGGAAGAGGTGAGGGCAGAGGTATATCATAAAAATCACTGCACCTCATACTCAAGAGGCTTTTTGACTGAGAGTGAAATAAATTGTTATTATTGTTCCTGTCTGTTATTACTGTTGTTACCAGATCCCAGCGGAGAGGGTCACAAAGGATGTTTTCTTTTGCAACCTGGTTATTCACCAACTATCTCCATGCTGGTCTTTTCAGTCGAATTCATTTTCGACCATATGTATGAAAGCTAGCCAATCCCTGTTGCAGACGGCTACTCAGGCACATTTGGGTTTGTTCAACACCCAGAGAGCCAACATGTGGTTTATACAGACCATTCTCTGGGAGAGAGCTTGTTATCTAGCATGATCAAATGACTTTGTGTACAACCATCAACAGTTCCCAATTTCACTCACAAGGATTGGGTCAACTCATGGTAGGGGGTTCAGGCACTTTCCAAAGGTGACACACACTGGGATCACCTCGCCTAGACTGATAACATCAAAAAGTTACCTTCCTGACAAATCAACAATGGTGAGATTCACACACAGGTCTCATCAAATGTTCTAACCATCTAGCCATGTGCACAATATATATATATATATATATATATATATATATATATATATATATATATATAGTGTGCATATATATAAAATAGATATTAAACGACAAACAATTCCTGGCCATAAATAAACTCCGACCCCAGACCGCTTCCCCCGAGATAAGATACCTTACGCCCCCCACCAATCGCTAACACAAACCCACTCTCATTAACAAGGTGTCTACTTGAGGAGGACTGATATTGAAAATAAATTCAAAACAATGCGCCGAGACAGACACTTAGGGGCTGATGATAGCCGTGTACAGAATCTCTATGTTGAAGGCATTTTTGTTTTTTGCTATGAAACATACATATGCTCTGTTAAAATAAATACATAGAGATCTCTGTGGATCAGTTTTAATATTACTAGGATTCACACAGATTATATACCAACAGATTGATTACCTGTACTATATATAGGCAGCATATCTTCAAGCATGTTTGGCCAAGTTCACATATCAACTTCTTAATATTGGTACAAAGCTGAGTAAGAAAAACATTGTAATTGTCCATATGGTTTTTATTTTAACAACTTGAGGATTAAAATAAAATAAATAGACAATGTCTAGATTATTCAACCAAAATACACACACACACACTATATATATATATATATGTATGTATGTATGATTGTTTTATCTTACCACATCAGTTATATCACATGCTCCTTTTACTGTTTAGCCTTGATTTTAATCATTAATTTTTAAAAACATCGGAAGGAGTGCTGAACATTGTCAGTCTGACCCACTTTCAAATTTATTTTTTACTGTTTGGAAGGGCTCTTCGTCAGGCCAAAAACTTCAACACTCCTACATACATCCCATTTACTTAAGATTATTGACAAGAACTCAAAAGGCTTTATTTCCAAGTTTCCTGTTTTGACAAAACACTGTCAACTGTGTCTATGCAATTCCCAATAGCTCTGGCTTTTTTTTCCCTTAAAAACCTCCACACTGATTATCTACAGACCTAGTCACATCAATAAATCAATAGCTTAATGATAAAATTTACTTGACAAATATTTTCAGCAATCTCCTTTGCCAATGAATCCTTAATAACTACTTATTGATCCGACGTTGCAAGTTTTTGATCTACTTCTATTGATCTGTCTCAACAGATCTTCCATTAGCATTAGACATTTGAGTACATTTGATTCTACGCTTTCTATAAAAAATTGAAAAAAAAAAAAAAAAAAATCATCCAGTATACACGATTCTAAACAGTCTAGATCCCTTACCAACGCAAGTGACAAGTGTCTAATTCTATTCCCATCGGCTTTATTCATAACAGGACTAGGTAACAAGCTGAAAGAAGCTTTAAAATATAAATGTAGAATAATTCATGAAATAACAGAGTAAATTAAACTTTAAATTAGACTATTCTCTATAACCTTGCATAGATTATTTCAGATCAACAAAAAAACCTTGGTTTTTCTTATTATTTTTAATACTGTGACCTTTTGCACAGGAGAATAACAGACAGGCCAATAGACTGACTCAAAAATTATCCCAATCTGAGCAATTCAATGCAATTGCAATGAAGCTGTAATCACTTTTCAAGCACACAGTTCTGTCAAAATTGACCTTTAGTATTTATGCATCAATAGCAAATACAAGAATGGTTTCTAATTCATCTGAAAAAAGCCGTGAAAGAATTATTCTGTAAATTGGGCTCTAGTTTTAATAATTCATTTTGCATTTTGATTTACAAGATATTTTAAACAGCACAGGTTTTTATATATGTTAATGAAAGAGAGAAAGATATATATATAGAGAGAGACAGAGAGAAAGATATATATATAGAGAGACAGAGAGAAAGATATATATAGAGAGAGAGACAGAGAGAAAGATATATATAGAGAGAGAGACAGAGAGAAAGATATATATAGAGAGAGAGACAGAGAGAAAGATATAGAGAGAGAGAGACAGAGAGAAAGATATATATAGAGAGACAAAGATATAGAGAGACAAAGATATATAGACAGAGAGAGAGAGAGAGACAGACAGATATATATAGAGAGAGAGACAGACAGAGAGAGAGAGAGAGAGACAGACAGACAGAGAGAGAGAGACAGATATATAGAGAGACAGACAGACAGATATATAGAGAGATAAAGAGAGAGAAAAGTAAAAGAAAAAAAAGAAAAGCAAAAAAGATAAATGAAAAGAAACACAGATAAAAGAAAAAAAAAAAAAAAAAAAAAAAAAAGAAGCAGTTTATTTGGACCAGTATGATCATCTTGGTTGCTATGCTCGCCTTTTGACCATTGCACTCTCCAGCCTTCTTCAATCGTCTGTCATGACCCTGTTCAGTAATTAACCCATTTAGTTTTAGATTTAATCTACAGGGGTAGATTATTCTCATTCCACTGTCCACATCTAGAGTTATCTCGTTTTAATTTTAATGCTTCTTTGTTATTTCTCGCCCGTTTCCACAGAGTCCAACTACACAGACCCCAGCCCAGGGATTGAAAGTGACATAAAGAACTGCAAGCTCAATCCTTGAGCTGGTCAGTGAAATCCGTGGAAACAGGACAAGCAATAACTGAGAAGTACTAAAAATAAGAACTAGACCTGATGTCCCTAATGCATGAGCAGTGGAAAAAGGGTGCCGTTCAGAATTCCCTGTAGGTTAGTTACCCAGATCGATGTACACCTGACCTGATGAAGGCCGGAGAGGACATCGGCAGAAGCGTGGAAAAAAACAACAAAAATGGGGACAATAGTCCGAATTGTAAATAAACTCCTCATCTCAGAAATTCAGACAGAAATTACTGGAACACTGAAGAATATTGTGACGTTAACTTTTTTTTCTTTTTTTTTGCCCAGATCCGAATTTATTGAAAAAATACTTAAGGTATCTCTTCTTTAAAAATGAAATATTATTATTAATAATAAATACTTGTTTGTAAGTTGAATGCTGATTATTTCTTGTGAAATAATATTCATTAGCTAGTAAAGTTAAACCTCATAATTACAAGGTCAAAAGAAAAAAAAAACATTAAAAATTTTTAATTTATTTTTCACACAAAGAGAAAAAGTTAAATTGGAAAACTATGTCGGGATTCCCCCCCCACACACACACACACAAAAATTAATTTTACTTTTAATGTTCAAATTTCTTTAAATTATACATTAATTTTTTTAATAGTATTTCTTTCATCTTCTTATCTCATTTTTTCCTCCAGCTCCTTGATTGTCATTCTACGATCGTTATGCAACGATAATCGAAAGTAAAGCTTCAGGGGCGGAGGTTTTTTTGTGTGTTTTTTTTTTTTTTTACTTTATACTTTTAAAATGGCGATCGGAATAACGTGAGAAAGTTGGGAACTATAGAGAGTTAAACTTAAATTTAATACGTTTAATAAAAAAAATATTAATTTGTAAATTCTGATCAAAGTACGAAAGGGTGTCGTGTAACCTTGCCTCCCCAAAAATAGCGAAATCTGAAATGAAAGGCAAAAAAAAATGTGCCCCTTTTTATTTTTTTGTTAATAATTCGAAAGAAAAACTCAGTAAGTCTACCAAACAAGGGCAGAAATGTAACGTTTTCTCTTTCTAGACGGTACACAGACAACTCGAGTCGCGCAATTAATTGTTTAATTATTTTTAAATCATATTCTTGCTGATTTTTATCGCAATATTCAGCTCGTTTTTATACTCTACGACCTTCTTTAACTAAGCAAACAAGACCCAAGTTACAACTGTTGTTATGGATCGGAAAATTAGCATTCCATCTGACGAGATTTAAGCTTGCTCACCGTACCCTTGGAAGTCTGGCCGGAATAGAACTTTCCTCTTTATCTGACCGATCAGAAGGACAAATAAAATAAAAGAACCTGGGAGATGTTATTCACATTAAGCTTCCTTCGTCTGCAAACCAGAAAGAACCATTTACCCACTGCTAGTGCGAGATGTAAGTGTTAAAAAAAAAAAAAACCCCTTGGCTTTGGGTTTTTTTACTTCAGTTTAGTTAAAAGTGACCATTTCTAGTTGCAATAACTTTAATGCTTATAGACAAGAAGACTGTGTGGTGTCATTCTCTCAAGTGGAGAAAAACGACCTCCTTGCCTTGAAAAAAAAAAAAAAAAAAAAAAAATTGTCCCACCCATGAACCCAACTGTCAAACATACGCAACTACTTTTACCACTGGGCAATATTTTGTCATTAAAATCGTTCTAGTTTACACAGTAAATAACCTCTTTAAAAAAAAATAATGAATAACTGTTTCCAATGATGGAAAGAAAAAAAATGCAACTTGTGTCCATAACAAAAATTGAGGTTTAAAGGGGAGGAGGAATCCTTCAAAAACATGTTTTAGAGAGTTTATATTTTCAATCAATAACAATTTGTACTTAATGTATGAATTTGTAAAATTTTAAGTTGTACTTTTTAACTTTTCGTAAGTAATCCAATAAGTAATCTCATATCGCGTGAGTAAACTAGGATAGAATTTCATTTCACCTATTATTCGGGTTGTTTTTTTAAGTACTCGAGTACTGTTTTTAACAGTTTACCTCCAAGAATACCAAGATGGATTTCAATTTGTAAATAAATTAAAATAATGATGCTCCAGTACACCTGACTATAAAAAAAATAAATGAAAAAATCCTAATATAATTTTTTGTTTTCAACAGTTGGTATATAGTTTCTGTGGAAATCGCAGATATGCCTTTTTTTTTTTTTTTTTTTCAACCGTTCCAACTAAAACTTAAATTTTAGTAAATCTCCCGCCAATTGAACTCCTTTCTTAGATGAAGATCTTTTGTATCAACGAGCCTAACTGTCCCGGTACATCTAGGATGAGAAAAAAAATATCCATAAATAATTCAAATTCAAATTGTTACACCTTGAACATTGAACTAAGGCGTAACAAGAGAGAATAAACAAATTATTTATTATTATTATTATTATCACCGAGTTTTGTTGATAGCTTTTATTTTAAATTATGGGCGCAAAAAGGCAAAAATAAATACATTTTTTTTTTAGTTTGTGACAAAAATCTTATAACAAAAGAAAAACCGGAAATAAACATAAGTTTTGCTGTATTAAGTTGTATAACCGTAACCTTTAGTTTGAAACATTAGTAAAAACCCAATTTATGAATAACGTGTCAGCCTAGGCAACTAAAAATAATTACAGTGTAAAAAAAAAAGAATGAAAGACATGGTTACCTGGGAAAAAGAAAAAAAAAGATCATATTGTATCGAAAGAAAAACTAGAGATTTTTCCGACAATAAAACAAGATACAAAAAAAGAATAATTATTAAATTAAAAAGCAGCAAGATATTACGGGAAAAATGGGGGGTGTTATCAAGTATTTGGTGTTGTTGCTAGAGACAGAGTCGTACACGGTAAAACAAAATTTAAAAAAAAAAATGATTTTCATTAAGACAAACTCAATATTTTTATAATTGAAAAAAGAAAACGGTATTGCTATCGATACAAACAAAACAGGAAAAAAAAAAACAAAAGTCAACATAGAAGCTTTAAAAAAAAATTTCTAACAATGAAAATTGAAAAGTTGAAAACTAAAAACAGATGATCGAATTTAAAAATGAAATAGATTACTTATATAATTTATTAATTACATTTTTTAATTCATAAGCATCAAAAAAATTAAAAAATATATATCAAAGACACGACGGGGGAGGAGTTTTAAAAACAAAAAGGAAAGAGAAAGTGCTGCAGATTTCTTTTTTTTTTTTTTTAGTATTGGTAAATAAAAATATTGCTTAAAAAGATCACTGGTACCTGCACATGTTGTGTCAGTCGCGATGGAAAGAGCAACCAGGCACTAAACACCGCAATTTATACCAATGGACTGTTCCATATTTTCAAACGGTGTAACACGTCAATATTCCTAACAAATATTTCGCAGAAACCGCATCTACGTCTTGTCATTTTCGGCTGGATTTTTCCGTGAATGACTCTTAAACAACCCAACCTTGCATTTACCAACGCATTCATTCTGGAAATATTTTAGTGATGTATAAAAACAAATCCGTATACCCCTTATTATGCATTTATTATTTATTATATTTGTTTTTAGAGTTGAACCAATCAAATTGCTCACTTGTGGTTACGTAAAAATTACAAACCGCGTGGACTAAAGTGACGATTGTGTAAGCTAAGCATTCATTGTGTGTCCCGCATTTGTAGCTTGATGACAAAATTATCTTACATTTAAATTAACCTTCAAAACTGTGGGGATTATTATACAATTTATTCAAACTATTATCCTCTTCTTAATTGTTATAGTAAAAAAAAAATATTTCGTCGGTTGAAACCCCCGTTTTTTTTTTGTATGTTAAGTTTACCTTTTTTTTTATTTTTGAAAGATCGAATTACTTTCGGTTTGAAAATTAAACTTGCGTCATCAATCTCATGTAGGGAATATATCGTATCACTACTAACCTATTAATTGAGTGATTTGTTTTTTGTTTTGTTTTTTTTTTTTTTGTTGTTTTTGTTTTTACGGCTTATCAACTATTTGTGGATTATCTGAAGCTGAAACATATTTTGGAGTAGGGGGAATGAATAATGCAATAAGTCAACTATTTAACCCATAGCTGAGAAAGGGTGGATTTATAAAATTACCAAGGGTATTTGTAAATCTGACTGGAATTTAAACTCGATTCTCTGATTTCTCATTCTGAGCCGCTATCCATTTTTAGACACCACCTATACATAGATAATTCCTAAATTCGTTATTATGGTGTAATTTTTTTTTTTTTTTTTCATTTTTATCCATTGGAAACAGTACATACTACATTGCCTGACCTAATCTAGAAGTAAATTTGAAATTTATAAAAGTTTGTCAAAATACGACACCACACACCTGAAGAAGGCAAGCTGAAATGTTGCGACGATAACAACTAAGATGAGGATATTAGTCCGAATAGAAATAGGTTAGATTAATACAAAATTTATACTATAATTCTGACTGTATGCATGAACAATTACACTTTTTCTACCAAGGATCAGAGTGCGTGGTGGCTTGTGACGCCAGAAGTGGATTTTTTTAAGCACTTCACCCCATGCAAAGCGGGAGTGCCACTAGCACGCAGGGTGTTACAGAGGGTGAGAGCAAGAGTAAAGAGGCGTGTTTGGGAAGAGGATAAAGAGAAGGACAGGGAACAAGATCAAGGTATCAGAAGATATCGATTGACATTACATTTGAATATTTGTAGATTATAGTTTATCAGGGAAGCAAGCAAGAGGAAGAGAATTCCACAGATGGGAAGTGCGAGAAAAGAAGCTGTTGGAGTAGAAGAGACGGTTACATTTGACCGTTTCGATATTGAAAGGGTGGGTCCGAGATGCCAACCTAGTAGCTCGCTTAAATCCATGCAGGCATTTAGCCACCACAGAGAACCCTCCCTGCCTTAAATCAGAATGGCTGATGCCCAACTCCACGAGGGCAGTTTCGTTTTGGAGGCATTAAAGTTTACAAGCCATTTCCGGCTCCAGTCATTCACAGATTGGAGGTCCTTTTTGAGACCGGCGGTCAGGTTAGTTTTGTCAACGATACCAGATTTACTATTACTATTGAGGCATGAGTAAATGTAGTAAGACCTTAGAGGTTGAACCTTAAGCTTAATGATCCTTTTTTTTTCTTTCTTTTTTTACCTGGTTGCATATTACAATCTGGCACCTATCCTGATAAAGCGCACAAAGTCAAAGTATGCTATTGAATTCTGTAGAAAAAGATTGTCCTCACTAGCTTTCATAGATGCTTGATAAATGTTTATAGAGACCAAACAGTTGATGTGAGCACAGTTAGGCAGTGTGTAATACATTTCATCAGTAGCAACAGTGATATGTGTGACAAGAGATGTTGTGGACAGCTCTGTGGGTTACCCCCATGCCTCTACCCAAAGAGTAGACGTTGCCGAACATAGATAAAGGGAGCGTTTGCTTTCTTAGTCTTCTGTTGACTTTTGAATGCAATATACACGCGTGTCTATCACACACGTTTACTTCACACACACACACACACACACACACACACAACAAGCACATTTTTATAGCTAGTTTTAATGTCTTTTATTTTCATTACAATTGTGTACACATGCAAATACTTTTGTTAATACACACATTAATTGTCATTTGTTTTAAATTCATTGTTTTGTGTTACTCATTTTTACCCAGTGTCACATGAGTCCACCAATAATGTTTTGGGGACAAATGTTCTAGGAACTTATAAATATTTACTTTAAAACAACTAAACACAACATGTCCAAAGTGTTGATTCCCACAACAAAGTGTTGAATTATTTTTATCCCCAAATTATAACTCCCTGTAACAGCTCTACACAGCTATCAATTCATGAAATGCTAATTGCTGGCAAAAATTCCCATCCAATGGTTTATGAATATGCCATAAAAATTGTAATTTTTTATTTATTTACTTTATTTATTTATTTATTTGCTGAAAACTTACTCTACCCAACAATGGAAGCAGTATTGTTATTATTATTATTTGTGTATGTTATGTTTCCTGCTTTGTATTTTGAAGAGTCGGGTCCAAACTATGGACCTTAGGCCCTATAGGAGAATTGTCATTTAATTGAAGCACTTTTCTTAGTATATGGGACGTTCTTAGTAATTCGATCTTCTGGGCAACTTGTATGTTAATTTTACCTGGGACGCTGTTAGTAAAATTGTCCATTCCTTTTCTCATGAAGCCCAAGGCTCCAATTACTATTGGTACCGTCTCAGCCTTCATTCCCCACATCCTGTTAATCTCGATCTCCAGGTCCTTATATTTGGACAATTTCTCAATAATTTTTATGGGGGCGTTTCTCTCAGATGGTACTGCTATGTCAATAAGCATACACTTCCTGAATTTCTTATTTTTTATGATAATATCAGGTCTGTTGACCTTTATTTCCCTGTCAGTTTGAATTAGCATGTCCCAAAGGAAAGTTACATCATTATTTTAGGCAACTGTGTAGTTGGTGTGCATACCATCTCTCAGTGGTTTCGATTTTGTGCTTCTTGCATATCTTCCAGTGCACATATGTCGCTGCCTTGTTATGTCACTGGGTATATTCATTTTTTGCCAGTTCCGGACCTCCTGAGATAATATGATCGACAGTTTCATCATATTTTCCGCAGATCCTGCATTTCGAGTTAGTTTCATCCTTGAATATGTGACAGTGATAGGATCTGGTTGCAAGGCTTTGGTCCTGAGCTGCAATAATTAAGACTTCTGTCTCAGTTTTCAGCCCGGTGCTTCTCAGAATATTATTATTATTGCTGTTGTGTCCATTGTAGTTTCCATGATAATAAATGGGGGAGTGTAGTGGACCCCCTGGATGGTGTTATGGGCACGATGTGAAATGGCCCGAGAACCCCAAATCAATATGAGGTCACAAGAGGCCTACTAAGATTTTTAAATTAAAGACGTGAAATCTGACAAGTGAAACAAAAGAACAGAACAAGGATATTTAAGATTAATACAAAATTTATTTACAATGCAGACCTGAGTGGCCGTGAGTTAGATGGTCTGGTAATTGAAGGGCAGTTGGACATGCCGATGACGGGAAGTTGAGCTGCGGTCGCGTTGACGGTCGGACGGGACATGTTGACGACGGGACGTTGAGATACGTTGTTGTGTTGACGGTCGGAATTGTAAGTTGATCGCTATTAGTCATCACAGGTGATCGCTGCTAGTTGGTTGGTCGGGCTTAGATGTCAGGTAAATTGACGGGCAGAAACGGGAGGCTGGCGTTGTAGGTTAGATCCAGTGTCCGGTGCTGACGTTGCGTATCTGCTGGTCGAGTCCGATGTCGAAACCTCCTGTAGCATTATAACGGTACTATACGGGATAGGTTAAGTCAGGACAGCAAGCAGCAAGTCGGGACAGAATGCCGGGAGTAGAAATGCACAAGACAGAAGTAAAAATAAAAAGGCCTAACTAGCGTCCAGTTGGCAAACAAAAAAAAAGGGAACTTAACTCAATCCGCAGCCCGTCCAAGCACCCTGGCCAGAAAGGCCAGAGGCCTGCGTTTTTCTTCCTTCTCTCTCCAAACTCGAATTTGGTAAGAAGTCGCTAACTTATACTCAGGGAGATCAGCAACAACCACAGGTCTTGTAAAATACTAAAAATCTCAAGGAAAAATAAGCTGAGATTTGTTATGAAAAATGAAGGTGTAAAAATGATCAGGAAGTGTATTACGACTAAGTTCGTAACGCAAAAGGAACCTAAAACGTTATTAGATCAATTCTAAAACCAAATGAAAAATAAATTACATAGTGTGTAGGAAACACGATGAAAAGGTCAAGGTCGAAGCGTCGTATTTGTTCCAGTTTGGGAGCAGCCAACGGTGGCTGCGACAGGTGTTACTTTCGAAGCTACCCCTCACATATATCAATAACATTTTTTTATCATATCACGCCAAGCAAGACAATAGAATCACTAAGACACAAGTGGTTACTGAGTGTTAGTGAATGCAACAACAACAAAAAAAAACAAGAATTAAGAAGATAGTAATTGACAAATCAAAGAAGGAGTTGATATTAATATTGAAATTTGACAAGACAAGGTAAATGCTTTGGAAAACATTAAATAAAGGGTGTTTCATTAAGACGGATCAAAGTCAGCAGTAAATAAATCAGTGTTATTTGTGAAAATTTATTTACTTCTCTATTGGATCATGGCAATATTTAAGTCATGGCAATTATGCGTGAAAAATAATATCACCCAAATGTCCGCCAAGGCTTCGGCGGCACACTTCCGCTCGATGGTTAAAATTTTTGATTACATCTCTGCATAGTTGTTCTTCGATCTCACCAATATGCCTTATTATCTCATCCTTCAGCTGTTGAATTGTTGTTGGTCTGTTGGCATAGACCTTACTTTTGAGATGGAAATCTAAAGGCATCAAGTCACACGATCGTGGTGGCCAATTGACTTCGCTCTTGCGAGAGATGATGCATTCTGTTTGAACGTCCATTTTTGTAATAGGCTTCGATAACTTTAACACGTTGTTTGATTTTTAATCTTTCCATGGTTGAAATTTGCAAAGACTTAAGTTTTTAAATCAGAAAGAAAACGAAAAAAAAATCATTAGACGTTTAAAATTAATTCACATTTAAAATCGGTCCAAATTATTGGAACGCCCCTTTATTAATTTCTCAGGTAAAGTTCTGAGTAATTAATTTATAATAGTCAGTTGGAAAAATTGTTCGTAAATTCAAACAAACTGGGTCGGTGGCAGATGTGAAAACACCATTGCGTGCTCGTTTACGCCGTTCAACTAAAAACATTACTGCAGTACATGAGAATATGGCCGAAAATCCAGACACCTCTATTCGACATCGTGCGCTGGAATTGAACCTCTCCACAGCAATGTCACATCGTTTCCAATTGCACTCTTGGTTGGTCGATTATGTTGACGAAAAAAAAAAACAGAACTGCGCGGAATGCAGTTCTGTTTGAACGTCCATTTTTGTAATAGGCTTCGATAACTTTAACACATTCTTTGATTGTTAATCTTTCCATGGTTGAAATTGCCAAAGGTCTAAGTTGTTAAATCTGAAAGTGTTATGGGGTCCTCCCCTTTTTCATAAAAGTGGACTCTACCAGTGTTACTTGGAAAACTGCCGTTAAATACCTACAGTTAGACAGTCAGTCAGAGAATATACGAACGGAGATAGAGTGAGGTAGCCTCTTGTAGAAGTCAGTTACAAGCACGTAGACTCTAAGGAAGTCCTACTTCGAGACTGTATATATATCTCTGTATTTGCTACTAACCGCGTTCCTGGATTTACTAATAGTATTACCCTTTGTATGATTGTGTAAATACATTTTATTTCTTATATTTAATTATTGCATTTGTTCTTCATTGGAGACCGAATTCATCTCGGAATCAACAACAGAAAGAAAAAGAAAAATTCATTAGACGCTTAAACTTGATGAATGTAGCAGAGTATATCGCTCCATTGCAGGTTTTCATTAGTCACAAAAAGCGTCATTTTAGTTGACATGTCACAAATTATGATCAGTACAATGTTGGAAGCAGGATGTGTCAGAAAAGCTGCAGTAACCGCTGCTATCTCACCTGCCACATAAAAACTCACAAGCAAAACTTAGTTTACTGTGTCTGTAATAAGCATTACAAGTCACTTGCTGACTTCAAGAGCCATAGTCATTCCCATGAGAACTATAAACAATGATCAGACTCGTAAACAATGTTCAGACTTGTTTAATGAGTCAACAGCTATCATAAAATATACAGGGTGCGATGGATAAAGTGTCGCCTAAATTACGCAAAAATAATAATAACACTGATATTTCATTTTAACAGATATAATGACTTTCCAAGCGTAGCTCAAATGTGGCACAACACCGAAAGGATGGGGCACCCAGTGAGGATCGAGCTCACTACTCAGTCGCAATTGTTCTAGCGAGACAAGTTTGCTAACCATTACACCACATCGAGGTACCTTCATTTTGATAGATATATTTAGCAAAATTACACAAAAATGTTTTGACATACTAAAGAGTAAATTCATTCAATAAAATCGTAATTAGCTTCAACCATGGCTTCCAGAAAATTTCAGAATCTCCTGCAACTCTTCTGGGTGGTATCCTTGTTTAAGTTGGTGAATGCTACCATAATCCTTGCCTTCTGTTCATATTTGATGTTACAAAGAGTGGTATTCTATCACTCAACTGTGCTCCACACATGATAATCAAGTGGCGGCGGGGGGTTGTTACCTCAGAAGTTAGGTGGCCAGATGTAAATGGTGATGTGGTTGCAGAAATTATCTAGCAAACATGACTAGGTTCGCCTGCTTGTGTGGCATGGTGCAGAGTCCTGTTGCCAGATATGATGTCTTCCAGCAGCCACCCTCTTAACCCAGGGCAATATATTCCCCATGTCATGCTACTTAACCCAATGTAGTGTGTCTAAGCTTAAATACGGAATACATATGAAGGGAGATAATCCATACCACAAAAGTATTTATGGAAAAGTCACATGGAAGTAAAATTATGGCAGAAGGCAAGTGACTGAAGCCAAGATGCCAGGTCAGTTTAGTGAATCCTATTCCCCCCCCCTCACTCTTAGGAGTAACTTTTCACCGTTGTTATTGACAAGGAATCTTTCCAGTCTGGCCATAACTTTAACACCTAACTCATCCTTCACCAAATTGCTATCAACAAGCACTATTTGTTTCACTCCGTCACATTTTTGCTTTATGTATATCTTTTCTCAAACAAATGGAAAAAAAAGAAAATGACGTTTCACATATGGCTTGCTTACGAACAGAATTATTCATAACCATTTTTGGTTCTTACCAGTCGAGGTACAATTGGAATGCACCGAAACGAAGTTGCATCTTTGTAGTGAGTAAACTTTTTTTGTCTATATGATAAAATTATAATAAATAATTATTGCTCTACTATCGGTATCGAGCATTCTTTTGAATTAATGCTGTGAACGTTAGAATCTATATATTATGACAAATCAAGAAAAGTTCAAGTGACTTAACTGGTTTTTTCTTGCTTTATTGAATCTTATAGCTTTAGTTGTCTATTGAGTACCGTTTAACAGTTCTCCTAACCTAAAAAAAATGCTAAATTATTATCATAAATTTTTCAGATATTTTTCAATTGTATTATCATTATATATATATATATATATATATATAACAAATCAAGAAAAGTTCAAGTGACTTAACTGGTTTTTTCTTGCTTTATTGAATCTTATAGCTTTAGTTGTCTATTGAGTACCGTTTAACAGTTCTCCTAACCTAAAAAAATGCTAAATTATTATCATAAATTTTCAGATATTTTTCAATTGTATTATCATATATATATATATATATATATATATATATATATATATATATATATATAACAAATCAAGAAAAGTTCAAGTGACTTAACTGGTTTTCCTTGCTTTATTGAATATCATAGCTTTAGTTGTCTATTGAGTACCTTTTGGCAAAAGTTCTCCTAACCTGAAAAAATGTTAAATTATTCTCATAATTTTCATGTATTTTTTGCTTTTATTATATATATATATATATATATATATATATATATATATATATATATATATGCAGGGCTGGTGCATATTAACATGTACCAACTACCCACTGGATGGGGAGCCGGATTAGTGGTCCTGGCCAGTGCTTTGTAACCCTTGCTATCTTATCAACATTTACTTTTTTCTAACTATATTTATATATGTTACAAATTAAACTAAATGCAACTATTATTAAATGATTAAATTTTTCAAAGATTTTAACGTCATTCTGAGTTTGTTTTGCTCTAAGTCTCGAAAAAACACCATATAAAATTCACTGTTTTTATCCATAATATTGAATGTTCTAAAATTATTCAACTTTTTGACAAGAAAAATCTAAAGTTGATGTTAAAAATTGCCGCAAAACGTTGTTGATTTATTTAAGATGGATTATGACATGTCTCTAATTTCTATGTAGATACATTGTATTTATTTTCAATTTTTCTAACTGAATTGTTCGCCTATATTGCATATGATCCATTATTGTAGATAATTAGGTTACAATAAAATGTGTATTTTATATGAATACTACAATATGAAAAATGAGATCTAGTAGAGTGGGGTGGGACATATCATAGACTAGCAGTAGAGCACGGCGTTGCCCAGGGATGTAACAGTAAGAGATAGATCAAGTATCGACCATCATAAAGACTGAAAAATAAAATTGACAAAGATTATTGTTTAAGGTTGACGGACACGCATGTCTTGATTAATTTTTTTTGTTTTTTACGAAATGGTCAAACCCAAACTCAAATAAAAACATTGTTTTCAATCGTTATGAGTCTATCGATTGAATAGGATTTTATTATAAACAATTGTCTTGTAAATGGAATTTTTAAAGCATTGTGAATGTAAAAATAAAGAAAAAAGTGTGCAAGACAATAAGAAACACTACCTGCCAAAAAAGTGAAGTTTTGTTGAAATCAGTTGAAAAATGTAGGAAATCCGATCCCATATATAAACGAACACACACACACACACACAAACAACCTGGGTTTTATAATAAGTATAACTCGATATGAGTTGTACCCCTTTCATTCTCGCGACAGCGATGTCTCTTAATCGTGTTTTCAAATTGATTTCGCGCAAAAACAATTGTGTTTTTCCAATTTTTGGCGCTGTCAGAACCACCGCAAGGTAATTTTACGTAGTCCTGTGAAGTTTTGTTGAAATCGGTTGAAAAATGTAGGAAATCCGATCCAATATATAAACGAAACAGACACACACAGAGACACACACACAACCTGGGTTTTATAATAAGTATGATTTAGTGAGGGTCTATATGACCCTTGCACCAGTCCTGTATATATGGTCTCAGCAAGCATAGGAAATTATATAATATCAATTATGAAAACATAGGACATACAAATATCCCAAATAAATTTGTTGATCAACAATGGAATAGAACCTTTAAAAGCCTTTCTGGTTTTAAGAGTCATTGTAGAGCCTATGAGTGTTTATCAGCAATCGATGTGTAGATATTGTGCTCGTCTGCCGAAGGCAGATCATGTTATGAGTATGAATTCTGAGAACTAACATTCAGATGAAGGCCCCTGGACCACATAGACACCCACCTATTGACTTGTGGTAACTGAAGAAATCTAGAATAAAATAAAATGTAATGTCATGCATAAGAGATGTTTCCCCGATCGCTACAACTTTAATCTGTTCAAGGCTAGGGTTAACCATTATCTTCCACTCCTATATGCACAAATGGCCTCCTAATGTAACCCTATACTTCGAGTGGCCCCAGGGTCTTGTAAAGGGTGAACCTTACTGTTAAAATGTCTGTCTCATGTTTTTATTAGTCAGCACAATACTTCATTGCATTTATATGGGGTAAGATAACAAAGATAACTATTTTTTCCTTTAATTGGAGTCAGAGATAGTGACAGATTTACATATGGGTTAGTATAGGTTACAGTCTAGGGCCTCCAAGGGCTCTCTAATCTTGGGCCTCTTATAAAACTAAAAGAATAAAAATAATATAAAAACAGAGGAGATTTGCAGTATTTACATTATTCGGACCATTGTCCTCATCTTTGTTACCATATTTATCACAACGTTTCGGCCATTGTATGCTCCTGCCTTCTTCAGGTGGTTGGAATGTCGAACTTAACCCTTTATTTCGCTCGCCGGGGTAGACTGTTCTAGTTCCCCGTGCCATGTCTAAGTGATGTCAGTTATCAGTTATCTCCTGTTAAATCACCTCTCCAAGTTCACCACTGCCTTAACCAAGTATTGAACTCACAACTCTTTGGGTTCTGTCACTGGATCTAACCAACGCCTTTATCCACTGTGCCATGTGTCCGAATAATATAAATAGTGTACAGAATACCTCATCTCAGAAATATAGACAGATACAGAGGAGATTTGTTTATTTTCAGATTTAATGGGGCCCCTTTAAACTAATTTGAAACAATTTAGAGTATTTGGGCCCCTCTAGTTGGAATGGGTCTTTTAAATTGAAGGATCTAAAATTTGGATAAAAATCATTAAAAATTTTAGTTGAAGTGTTTCATGTTTTATACAAAAAAATGTCATCTGCAAATATATCATTTTTTTTTATAGACACTCAAACATACGTAATGAAGGGTCCCCCAATTTCTATTAGCCCGGGGGGGTTCTTATGACCTAAACCTGGCCATTGTCAAAGGTTAAGAGTGGAATTCCTGGTTTTAAATTCATTTTTTATTTTCCAAGACTGGTTCATACCAAGGCAAGAGAGCTTGGTTTTCCTTGCTATTTTACCTATTGAACGGTTTCGGAAGGAAATATTTTTTTGTACAGTAGTGTTTAACCTGTACAAGGTCTGTGGATCACTTGAAGTAGAGGGTTACATTAAGGTGTGGTTTACATGGATAGGAGGGGAAGATAATGGTTAACTTTAGCCTTGAACGGGTTAAAATAATGTGAAGCATATTGAAACTTTCTCAGGTAGTATTTGTACTTGGCTCGTGGCTTCAATTTTCTCTGTTTTCTGTTTTAAAATACCTGAATATAAAAATAACAAAAAAGAAAATGATTTATATACTTATCAACAAACTTTGGTCATAACTTGTATAAACGTCTCTCTTGGGATTCAATAGTCAGTCATTTTATTTTTTTTAATTTGTTTTTTTTATGTTGAAACAAGTTCAAAAGCCACTTAACCTTATTATTAAGTATTTAAATATAAGATGATTGTAGAGATAAGATTTCTCTTACCAGGTCATGTCTTGTCATTTACCCATGTATCTAGTTATTATTTATTTATTGTTGACCCAGCAACAATTAATCATTCAATTTCATATACTAATCAATGAAATATAAAAACTTAAACGAAAGATATGCAAAAGATAAAATTGCATTTTTATTAAATAAGTATTTGTTATTTTAATCATTATATTTATATTATACCTATGTAGGATAACTAAAGTTTGACTCGACTTAAAGAGGTTAAGACTGTAGTGATCAGGGTCGCATCTGCTTGAGACTGTTCCACAGTGCAACTGTTCTAAATATGTCTGTATTGCATGTGAATGACTCACACACACGCACACGCACACACACACACACACAATTTGACTGAGTTTGAATGACATTAGAATAACACATTCCCTTCTCATTCAGTCTGAACAGCTCCTACTCTGGGCTGAGCAATGAAATAATGAAGTTGGAGACAAAAAACACTAAAGAAAAGAAAAAACTAAATCTTTTTATATACTCCCAAAAATAAGATAATTGTAAGTCTTTTATTAAATTTTGCAGAATTATTTTTAAGCTTTTTGTAAAAATAGAATTTTTTTTTGCAACACGCTGATGCATGTGGAAAGCCTGACAGTATTGTTGAAGTTACCGCTAACATTTTTTTGTTGAGATTTACAAACTCTATGTTTCATTCAATTTACAAACTCTATGTTTCATTCAATTTACAAACTCTACGTTTCATTCAATTTACAAACTCTACTTTTCATTCAATTTACAAACTCTATGTTTCATTCAAGTTACAAACTCTATGTTTCATTCAATTTAAAAACTATGTTTCATTCAATTTTATAAACCAATCGATGAAATATAAAAATTTAAAGAAAAGATATGCAAAAAACAATTTTACCACAAAATTCTTCTTACTTCAGGTACATAGCTGATTCTCTATTAATATATCCACAAGGCATAATTTTACCCAATCTTGTCAACAAACTAAATAACATCGAACCCACAATAGACTTTCCCTTTAAATCTGAGTCTAACAACACTTCAACCTTCCTTGATATCATGCTGCGCAAAAATAACAACGAACTTCAGTTTGAAGTTTACAGAAAAACTACTAAGAAGAATGGGCTGGCCAATTTTTACTCCTACCACTGTAACAAGATCAAATCGGGAATAATTATAGGATTCTATTTATGAGCACTAAGAATCTGCAGCCCTCAATACTTACCCAAAGAAGAAATATACATAGAAAAAACTTTCAAAAACCTCCAATATCCTTATTATTTCATTCACAATGCTAAATGAAAGGCATACAAAATATATAACTGCAAAAGAGATAACAATGTTATTAACAATAAACTAGATAAAAAAAAAAACATAATATTACCAACTAAGTCCATAGCATCCACTATCGAAAAGAATCTGTAACAAGAGCGAGGAAAAGAAATATTTATTTCCTTAAATACATCTCTCTCGTTATGGGCATTGTCATATCCGTGATATAACAACACCGTAGTTCACAGACAGGGCAGAACAGCTGAATGGAAAAAGAATAGTCAATATGCTTGTTTCTTGGATAGGTTTATAATGCTATGTTGCACACAAAGTTAGATACATACACATATACATGTGTCCCACACAGAGAAATTACAACACATGCAACAACAACTGGTGTGTAAGAAAGGGAACCTTACTTGTAATATTTTCAAAAGGGAAAACTAGAGTTACTGTGGTTTCTCTACAAACCAGGTGGCTTTTCCTGTAAGACCTACTACTGTGGGCAAGTGACGTCCTTCTTCTCTGGGCTCTACATCACAACTGCCTTCATCAAGCTATCTCCTAAAGTCATTCACCGGCCATCATGTGACTATCTTAACAAAAGGGAGAGAATTGCCATTTGTAATCCAACATATCTATCCAATCTAAACAACATGAAAATGATTACAACCACATCCCAAACTATTTTGATTATGATCAGAACCAAAAATACCCATAACAATAATTCTGAAGTAGGTATATATATAAAATAAATTGCCAGAACTGTTCCTCACAATACATTGGGGAAACTTGCAGAAATTAAAAAAAAAAAACATATCTATGAAGACAAAAAAAACTTATACATAACGATTTATCAAATGCATTAAATATACACAGAAACAAATTCAACCACAACTTTGATTTAAAGAATGCCACACTTATTAAAAGAGAAATTAACTTACAAGGAAAATTCTTGAGAGAACTGCTATCGAATCTTATCAAAATATAAATGTGCATCCCGGATTTTTTTCCAATATCTCCATTCTTGAAATAATTACAAGCTTTCCGAGACGAGATAGATGATTACAAAAATGCTAAAAAATGAAAAGAAAACAGTTAAATCAATAATCTCATGTTATTCAAAATATATAACACATAAATTAATCACAAATTAAAATAAGTTAAATACTAATTTACATATATATATATATATATATATATATATACACACATATATACATAAAACAAAAATATCACTTTCATTTATTAGACATTGAATTGTATTACTTTATGTCTTCCATAACTTGCCTGACTTTTCACTTAACCTGATGAATATTTATCAGCTTTGCTATACCTAAAAATTTTGAAAAACTAATAAAATTTTTGCTCTTGTATCTAATATAATAGGAATATCTATAAATTACTCAACCATGACTGAAAGTTTCCTACAATAAACAATTTTCAGATCATTATGCCGTCTAAAGTTCTCTCACTGCTTGAAACATATAGTCAGGATGGAATCATGTCTAAATATTTCTGGTTTAATCGAATTGGGTTTTAATATCGGATTTCCTTATCTAAGTTATTGAGCAATTTGTGTCCTTTCACATTAAGGTACATTTTTTATAGCTCATTATATATTTCCATGTATATGTGTGTGTATATATATATATATATATATATATATATATATATATATATATAATGAATATATATAGACTGTTTATGCTAGACACAATCATATGTGTTATATATATATATATGGGTGTTGTGAACCTAATTTACATAAGCGGTACCGACCATATAAATATGGGTTGGTACCGGAAGACGGGGAAGATAGTAGAGATTAAGAAATTGAATCCAGAGATCTGCCTGACTGCGATTTAGTCAAAGGAACAGTCTTCAGAATATACAAACTAATAAATCAGGCCTATTCATACATTTTGTTAAGTTGTTTATTCGACTTATCTATATACAATGGGTCAGTGGTGCATTGTGGGTAGTCCATTCTAACAGTTATTTTGGCAGGAGTGGTTTATCTATTTATTTATTTGGATTAATTTATCTTATATTTTAGTAGCGTAGTAAAACTTTTTGAGACGAGTTTTGATCATTTATATAGTAGATTGTTATGGTCTGGGAAGGTAATTATGGCTATTTTTTGTCCAATTTTTGGATTAATTGTTGTAGTTTATTTCAATGGTTATTTTGGCGGAATTGGTTTGTTATTTATTATTTACTTAATCTTTTTATTTATTTGGATTGATTGTTTTTACTTCTTTTTTTTAATTTATTTTTTACTAGCAGTAGAGCCCGGCGTTGCCCGGAGATGTAACAGTAAGAGATAGATCAAGTATCGACCATCATAAAGACTGAAAAATAAAATTGACAAAGATTATTGTTTAAGGTTGACGGACACGCATGTCTTAATTTTTTTTTTTTTTTTTTTTTACGAATTAGTCAACCCCAAACTCAAACAAAAACATTGTTTTCAATCGTTATGAGTCTACCGATTGAATAGAATTTTATTATAAACAATTGTCTTGTAAATGGAATTTTTAAAGCATTCTGAATGTAAAAATAAAGAAAAAAGTGTGCAAGACAATAAGAAACACTACCTGCCAAAAAAAAAGTGAAGTTTTGTTGAATTCGGTTGAAAAATGTAGGAAATCCGATCCCATATATAAACGAACACAGACACACAAACAAACTGGGTTTTATAATAAGTATAACTCGATATGAGTTGTCCCCCTTTCATTCTCGCGACAGCGATGTCTCTTAATCGTGTTTTCAAATTGATTTCGTCCAAAAACAATTGTGTTTTTCCAATTTTTGGCGCTGTCAGAACCACAGCAAGGTAATTTTACGTAGTCCTGTGAAGTTTTGTTGAAATCGGTTGAAAAATGTAGGAAATCCGATCCAATATATAAACGTACAGACACACACACACAATCTGGGTTTTATGATAAGTCTGAATTTTTCTATTCAGTTTATTCTAATGGTTGTTACAGCAGGAGTGGTTTGTTAATTTGTTTATTATTTGCTTGGATTAATTTATTTTACTTGTTTTTATTTTTTTTATTAATTTTTATTTATTCCTTTCGGTTATCGATTTTTTCAAGAACAGATAAAAAGTTTAATTTTTTATTATATTTTTTCAAATTTTTGGATAAGGTGTCCGAGATTCATATTTTGTTATTTTTGTCCAAATACTATTGCAGTAATTATCAAGAATCAATGTTATGTCTGTGTCGTAGTTAGATCGTTGTCTACATCCTAGTATTCTTTAGAAAACTGGAAGTTTGAAATGTTCTAGTCCAAGTGTGGGGAACCTGTGGTCTGAAAGCCGCATGCAACCCTTCTGCAACTTTTGAGCTGGGCCTTGGAGCCAGGTAATTTAGAAAAGTTGGAGCCAGAGCTGAAGCCATCAAAAAAATGTACTAGCTTCAGCTCCCTACAAAAAAAAGAATAAAAGTTTCCTCTTTCTCAGCTAAATTAAATTTATCATTCTGAACTTGTGATACTGGTGATCAAAAATACATTTTACTATTGTGGTTTGAGTCAGCTAAGGTTTCTTTGGTGTTAATTTGGAACTATTAAGATCTTTGTAGCAAAAAAAACATTGTACATACTGCATGAAAATAATTATTTTTAGCTAGAAAGAAGATCACAAATTTCAAACCATCTTTTATCAGTGTTTATATATATTTTTTCATACTGTAAGTATGACTTGTAGAAAGCAAAAAATTTTAAAATATAAAAATAAAACTTCCCTAGCTTGGCTAGAGAAATTACCAATTAAAAAAAAAATTCACAACTAGGTCTGGAGCACCTTCTGCTTACCTCGGAGTTCTTGACAAGATCCAGAGACGGATATGTAATCTAATTGGCCCTGATCTAGCGTCTTGTCTGCAGTCACTCTCTCACAGACGCGCCGTCGCCTCTCTCTGTTTTTTCTACAAATACTTCCATGGTAACTGCTCTGATGAGCTGCTCTCTCTGGTTCCCAGACTCCATGAATTCAAGCGCCTTACGAGGCTGGCATCCCCTCCCCACCCTTACACCGTAGAAACCTTCAAATGTAGCCGTCTCTTCTACTCCAATAGCTTCATACCTCGCACCACTCGCCAGTGGAACACCCTCCCCAATTACTGTTTCCTGAAAGCTATAATCTCCAACTATTCAAATGTAATGTCAATCGACATCTCCAATTACCTTGATCTACCCACTATCCTTCTCCTCTTCCTTTCTCCTATCACTCTTATCTGCTCTCACTCCAAATCTTCCGCAACCCCCTGCATCCTAGTGGCTTCACGCCTTGCTTGGGGCACAATGCTTAAAAAAAAAAAAAAAAAAAAAAAAGGTGTGAAGTAAATATTCAGCAAATAAGATACCTCACCTTGGAGAAACTAGAGAAACAAAGTAAAGAAATTCTTGAACCTATGTTAGATATAAATATTCAACCACTGAGAAGCATCACTTTTGGGAAATTAGAGAAAAAGAAAAGAAATAAATTCATGAGCTGGTGCGAGAAAATAAACTATCATATAAACAGATACAAAGTGCAGACAGCAGACAGAAGACAGTAAAAGAAAGAGAGACTTGGACATAGAAAGATGCAAATGTAACTGAACATAGCAGTTGGCCTTTTAGAATATTGATGACAAATTTATTTCTATGACTTAGAAAGAAAAACTTCTAGTGCCTAAGAACTCTTACCAAACTAAGGATTGCTGTAATATAAGGAAAAAAAAAATTCTGTTCCCTTCAACCAGCAAAAAATGCTCCTTGCTAAAATTATGTGCCATCTTACTACCGGCCTACTTACTACTTCTCAAACTGAGTAAGTAAATATTTTCAACATTGACTCTTTTCATCTATCACCATTCAAATACTAATCTTACACCACTTCAGTTAACAACAAACTTTACATTTACAGTGTATTCGTTGACATCCCAAAAGTGGCAATGTGTATTCGTTGACATCACAAAATTGGCAATGTGTATTCGTTGACATCACAGAAGTGGCAATGTGTATTCGTTGACATCCCAAAAGTGGCAGTGTGTATTCGTTGACATCACAGAAGTGGCAATGTGTATTCGTTGACATCACAAAAGTGGCAATGTGTATTCGTTGACATCACAGAAGTGGCAATGTGTATTCGTTGACATCCCAAAAGTGGCAGTGTGTATTCGTTGACATCACAGAAGTGGCAAGGTGTATTCTTTGACATCACAGAAGTGGCAATGTGTATTCGTTGACATCACAGAAGTGGCAAGGTGTATTCTTTGACATCACAGAAGTGGCAATGTGTATTCGTTGACATCATAGAAGTGGCAGTGTGTATTCGTTGACATCCCAAAAGTGGCAGTGTGTATTCGTTGACATCACAGAAGTGGCAATGTGTATTCATTGACATGATTCAGTACAGGTATTGTACATCATTCGTGCAATAACTGAGTTTTCAATTATTTGAAGAATTACTTGTTTTAGGCACCCTTAAAGGAAAGACACAAGGAATGGATATTTTTAACAACTTCAAAGAGAAATGCCATGAGGTTGGGCTGAATCTTACTAAACTGGTAAGTGTGTGGACTGATGCTGATCCAACTATGATGGCTAAAAATGAAGGATTCACTGCACATCTAAAGAGAGAAGCCATAACTCCAAATGCACTGATTTCATTGCATTCTACACCAGCAACATCTCTGTGCAAAATTTTCTATTTTAAATAACACCCTACAAAAGATTATAAGTATTGTGAACTATATACAGGCAAATAGCATCGTCAGTTTCGAACCATGTTGATGATAGATGATGAGGTAATTAATTTAAATTTGCCCTATCACTCAAAAACACACTGGTTATCGCAAGGACACGTATTGATCGAAATGTTGTGTTTATGAGAGCAAATAATTAACTTTTTCAAAGAGAACAATAAGTTTTGTGTATTATCAGATACAAAATTTCCCAGAGATGCTTCATTTGTGTGTAATGTAATGACAAAGCAAAACGAGTTAAATATCTTGTTACATGGCAGAAGTAAATCAATATATATGGCAAAATACTTTCATTTAGAAAGAAGGTGTTATTTTTCACGTCCTTTCTTGCTCAATCAAAACTTTCAGAAGAACACTTTCCTTACATGTCCAAAGTAATGGGTGAAAGGGAAAAGAATATCTATGAATCTTTTCAGGGATACCAGTCAGTCTTTAATTCATTAAGAGAAGAATAAAGGAGAAGATTCAGTGATTTTGAAAAGCATAACGTCATCCTGAAACTTGCTTTTCAGCCTCACTCAGTTAATGGTATCAGAGGCTCCCGAGAAGTTATAAATGTAGCTTTTGAGTTGACTGAATATAATATCCTGAAAACTGTTTGACAGCAAGAAAGATACCATTGAAATCTGATAAAGGGTGGTAATGTTGTAGACCTAGGAAGGCTGCATGAATGTTTAAAGTTGCGCTGCAAATAAAAAATGCAACATCCACAAACATAAATTATAAAAAAGAGTCAAATGGTAACGATATTCAATTACAACAAAAAGGACAGGTTTGAAACAACAAAGTAATTTTTATATACACAATTTTGTTTTTGTAAAGATGTGTGCGAAAGCTTGATCAGAGTATTTTTAAAGAGAAAAGTTCTTGTTGCTGGTTTGGAAATGTTTCGTATATTTATAATGTAGTTTAGAAAATGTCGTACGTACGTGCATGTGTGAAGATGTTTCATAAGCGTCTGACTGCATATGGTCAAGAGGCAAATCCTTTTTTACAACTACATTTTGTAGCGAGAGAAATCAAGGAAGATGGTATTTATCAATTCACCCACAGGAATTGAATGTGGCACAAGGCCTTTTTAATGTGGGTATGTCTGAGCCCGTAGGCCCAGCCAAAAATAAAACCCATCTAAACCCGTCCAAGCGGGCTAGTTCCGTCAACCTCCCCGAACGAAACCCCACCCTTCGGCGGAGCTTCGTCCGGGTTCCTCTCTGCAAGCAGAGAGTTCGACAGACACCCGAGCCGGCAGCTCACAAAGCGCAGATACTACACTTTGATCCTAGCCACCGGGCCGAGCGGGTATTCTTTTTATAGAAATCAAGGAAGATAAAAGAGAACGAACTCGTGTCTGGTATTTATAATTAATTTAATCACGTGGTAGGCTCCTGGAAAAGAAGCGGGAAAACTTGACTTGGTCATGCGCTGGAAAAAGACTTGTGCGTGGGTGGGTTGCAACGCCCACTTGTGTGTTTATTGACCAATTAGAAGTTGAGATTTCCTGAAAATATGTATGAAGCTGGGTAAGCTCTTTGATCCACTTTTTGCACAGATTTGTATAAAATTTAACGTTGATAAAAAATGGTATTGGGATGCTAAAGTAGACTATCCTTGCCTTCGTAACCATGCACGCCGACTTATTTCATGTTTTTCTTCAACATACAGTTATGAATCCACATTCTCGTACTTGATACAAATCAAGAATTCGTTAAGAACGCAGTTGACAGATGAGTATTTGGATGACCAATGAAAACTAAAAACCACCATGTTAGAACCTGATACCAAAATGCTATCTTAAAAGAAGCAATGTCAAGGAAGTCATTAATTCATCTAAAAGGTGAATAAAGTATTTGTTTGAACATGTCTTGTTTGTCAGTTTTATAACGTCTGCTTTTATTTGTTTTTATATTAATCAAATTCTATTTTATGCATTATTTGCCTAAGATGTATATGTGTAACTGTAAAAAAATCACTTGGTGAATATGACGTCTAAAGGAACAATGAATTTCAATGTGGCCTTCCTGAACAAAAAGGATCCCCACCCCTGGTCTAGCCTAATGTCATGTAATGGCTACACAAAAAGAACATGATTTATTTTATTTATTTGATTTTTGAATACTAATATGTGCACACATTAATTATATCAGATGCACTTCAGGATACCTTCTTCTGTGATGAATGATGTCTCATTTAATGTGGGCCGTTCATTTTGCATAATAATAATAACAATAATAATACTGATAACTTCTAGATTTTTGAGTCTTTCCTTGCATTGGATGCTGTAGAGCATTTTGGTGTTATTCTGTTGTGGAGTTATTTCGCAGTCGAGGCTTGTATTTGTACTAAATCGGTCCTAAAATAGGTTCGACGTACAAAACGTTAGGAACTTGATATAATAGGTATTACGCAAAGTAATCTAGTTGTGGTCGCTGATACTTTCGTATTCGACTGTCGTCCGACATCGACTGACTGACGATATTCAGTCACCCCCCCACGAGGGCGTCATGTGGCACAAGGCCGGTTTAACGTGGGATCTCCGAGCCCGTGGGCTCGGCCCAAAAATATTCCCATTGAAACCGTATAAACGGGCTCAGGGCTGGTTTACCTCCCCGAACGAGACTCCGCCCCTCGGCGTAGCCACGTTCGGGTTCCTCCCCGCCCGAAGGCAGAGAGTTCAACCGAACAGTCGGTTCAGAAGTGAACGACTGACTGACAATATTCAGTCACCCCACCCCCCACGAGGGCGTCATATGGCACAAGGCCGGTTTAACGTGGGATCTCCGAGCCCGTGGGCTCGGCCAAAAATATGCCCATTGAACCCGTATAAACGGGTTCAGGGTCGGTTTACCTCTCCGAAAGAGAATCCGCCCTTCGGCGTAGCCACCTTCGGGTTCCTCCCCGCCCGAAGGCAGATAGTTCAACCGAACAGTTGTTTCAGAAGTAAACGACTGACTGACTGACCCCTGTTTCTCTTACTACTTCTACTTATATTAGGTGGGAGAGTCTATTAACTATAGAATAGGTGTGTTTCACTATAATATATTCATTATATCATATACACTTCAAGATACCGTCTCCTGTTGTGAATGATATTTTATTTAACCCATTACCTGCCAAGAGCCCCATTTGGGGATCTGTTAAAATTAAACTCACTACATGTTATTCCTTGTATTTACATTGAATTGCTTACATACATTGCATTTGCAGAGGTATATTTTACAACACTTAGCCTTTAAAGTTTCTATTATTGGCCGTAAGAAGACAATTTCTGACCTAATTTTACATTTCACGAGTAGAAAAATAATGACTATTTTGAAAAGTATTTTTTTATTATTTCTAATCAATATTATGTTTTGATGTTTTATACACATATATATTTGATGTTCTAGTTTCTATAAAGTTTCAAAGTACCAGGTATTCGAAGAAAATTTTAATATTGTATGTCGTTTTAAATCCTAAGACACCTGTCCGGGCCAAAAATGCGCATTAAAAAAATTTGGCAGTTAATGTGGGCCATTCATTTTGTATATAATACCTTCTAGAGTTTTGAGTTTTTCCTTACATTGGGTGCTGTAGAGAATTTTGGCATAATCTACTAATGTTTGTCTTATGTTGATAATTATATTTTGGTCTTTCATGATGCGCTGGTCGATGTGTGCCTGGATTTTCAACAAGTCAGTCTGCAAGTGAGTTCGTTGCATGTGTGCCCAAAGTAAGTATTTAATGCTGCTTTTTTGATTATTAATGTTGGAGATGCAACCTCACAGGTGACATGAGAATTCATAGACATTAGTTGTGTCTATATGTATTTATGTGTGTTTGCGTGTGCCCAGGGTATATAAAAGTTAAACGTATTTACATCGTCCTTGTTCACTGGACATCACCGCTTTAGACTCTTCTTGTGGGGATACATTAAAAGATAAAAAGTATACACTACAAAGCTAGCAACATTTGCTGAAATTAAAGTTTCCATAGAGCAAGAATGCAGTCAAATACCTCTGAAAAAATTGATTGCTGCATGTGATTCTATTGTCAGCAATGTCCGCATCATAACAGACATCAATTTGAAAACATGCAATCAAAAATCTTAAGAGCCAGTATTTATTCTAAATACTCTCTTCATATGCATTATTTAAATTAGATACAGTTGCTGGTTGCTTGAATTTTTTCTTGAGAAAGTTTCAAAATGTGAATACATTTACTGGTCAGTCTTATAACATTAATAAAAAATAAAAATTTGGACAAAAGATGCAGCATGTCAGCAGGAGCTAGGCTAAGTGCAAGTAGTGGTAGTCTTTACCATCTCCGTGGACTATTAAACACCTCAATGAGTAAGATGCAGGGGACATTTGTACAGTGGGGGAATTGATCTTATAAACTATCAAATATATTAAAGTTTGGTTGTATGTTTAATTCTTAACAGATGTCCCATAACTGCAGTCTTAGTTGATTCAGTTATGAAATTTTGTGCGATAATCTTAAGTGGCATTAAAGACCCACTAGTGATTTACAAAGGAGGCCACATATGGAACAAGTGTGAGGATCGGGAGATGAGATCACTGTTAGATTAGCTGACCTTTTAGATCTTGCTCTCGCTTCTGGAAGATGATTCAGACAAGAAGATTGAAAACTGCTGGGTCCACTAAAATACGTTGATCTCCATTCTACCCGCTCCAAGGCTAAGCACTCGAGGGTGTTATGTGGTATATTGACTGCTGACAAGTTTGATAGCAGACAAAATACGATTGATATATATATATATATATATATATATATACTAACATTAATAATTATAACCAAGGTTTGTGTCAAGTTGTTTTAATTCTCATATACTTGTATTTTGATTGGTCATTGTAGCTTTTGTAACAGTGTTTCCCCTATCAAGGGGTGTTTGGTCAATTTGAACCTTTTAAAATTCTTTATTCTACATTCAACACCATCATTTGATAAGATACCAGAAGTGTTGAAACAAAATGGCTATTTTTGTAGTGATTTTATAACATGTTTATGTTATAATTATTGAATAATATTTGCTCTACTCTGTATTGAGCACCCTTTTAAGAATAGTATTTTTGGTTATTGGCATTTTATTGTCTACATCAATCCTCTCTCTCTCTCTAATATATATATATATATATATATATTATATATATATAAAAACACACATACACTCACAACTATATATTTAACATTTTTCTGTATCATCAGAAAAGCCCACTACATAGAGATATGCAAATTGCCCACTTTGATGTAATATTCTCTTCTGGTGACACAAATACTACCATAAGTATTGTTTTCAACTCTTCAGTTGTGAATAGCCGTGATAGGTAAATAAACCATTAAAGTAAGATATGCTTAAATGCATAAAGAGTCTGCTAAAAAAAAAAAAAAAAATGCCACACTCTTCAGGAAATAGATAACAGTGTTTTTTTCTGTTGGATGTTGTGTATTGCAGAAAACCCGACTACATTGGAGGCCCTTAGACAAGAAATTGAAAATGCATGTGCAACCATCCCACTGAACACTTGAACCAACTTTGCCACAGTAGTATTTCACTGTACTAGTAAACATCTGGAAGCTAAAGGCCACCATTTTGAGCATCTCTTGTGATTGAAGAATCTAAAGGTAACTTATATTAGTCTTGTGATGGCTAAATAAATTTAGTATTACAATATCTATACAAGTTTTTCCTTTCCTGAAGTGTGAATAAATTTCCATGTGTTCTCTGTATATTACAAATCAGTTTTATTTATAATTACTTTTATTTATAGCCTGGGAACAAGGCAGGGGATCAATTGTTATCTAATTTTACTTTAATATTCACAAAGTATTAGATAACATGAAAATATTATATGTCTCAATGCAAAGAAAGACTTAAAATTCAAAGCAGCAGCTAACATTAAATAGGATATCTTATTCATAGAAAATCGTATATTGAAGTGTGTGGATAAAAAAAAATGTCAAAATTAAGTTTGACAGAAGTAAAGAACATCACTTGGAGTGATTTGAAATTGGCTCCAGTAAATGAGGAATGTTGGAATTAGCCAAAAAGACAGCTTCATAAACAAAGTCCAACATTCTTGACTATAAATGTAGCAACATTCAAAAGCTATCAAATAATAATAAAAAAGTTTTGAAAGTTTACCATTTATATAAAACTTGAAAAAGTTAATAAAAAATTGGTTAGGCAGAACTTGTTGATATAATTCAACAAACTTTGTTTGAAAGAATTCATGCTGCCTAAAGTATCAGACAGAGACAAGAAATGCGCATCAACAAACAAAATGTCTGCAACCTTTTGGAGAGAATGGGCCAGACTGCTATGTTGTGTCTCAGAGGAGGGCCATAATATCAAATGTATTATAATAAATTGCCACAACCTCAGACCACTCCGTCCAGAAGGCTGCATTGATCTGGAGGTTTAAAGTAAAACCAAAGAAGTTAATGTTATATTATTTAAACAAGTTTCATTATTTTACTCCAGGAATAACAAGATAACAACATGGTCACCCCCCCCCAAAAAATGAAAATTCCTTATTACAAATGAAATACAGTGAGAAATGGCAAATTATTTAATGAGGCACTTATTTTTGCTCCTCGTTTCATAACTTCTCCACATCAGGTGAAATATTAGTTGATGACACAAAAATATTATCCAGGCGGTCATCACCCAAACTTGTTCTTAAACGGCATTTAGCATACTTCATTTTCAAAAAAATTGTTCACAAGCTTATGTACTTCCAAATAAAGATGCCATCAATCATTTTCATATTATTCAATAGGCTTTTACATCTTCCACTGGGGAAATCATATTTCTTGTAGAAGTCAGCAATGGATTCGGAATTGAATTTTGATTTTAAAAAATTCATTGGATTGTAAGTCAATGAAATCCAACCAACATTTTTCTGCCATTTGCTCCACAAATGAATTAGATAATTGGTGTCCTGGTGTAAAGTTGGCAGGCTGCACAAAAATCCTTCACTGGCCAAATGTAGCCCGAGAACCGAGAGTTGCCAACCCCTGGCATAAATAAACTAGTAAAATTGAGGGAAACAAAAAAAAAAAAAAAAACCCAAAGATTAACAATGGTAATACATCTTGAAACTGAAGTAATTGTTTTCCTTACCTTGCCTGTGAAGTTGCATTGATATTTTTTTTTAAATCATTTTATCCCAAGCAAGGCAATAAAGCCACTAAAATGCAAGGGGTTACTGCATATTAGAAAACACAAGGATGAGGAAATTAAAAAAATAAAAGTCACTATTAACCTTCAGCACTCTGCATTAATATTACTTCCCTTTCTACTGCATTCTTTTTCAAGGCCTCCCAATTTCAATATCCTTATTGGTAATTTCACTCAAAGTTGTTTTCTGTTGCCATAGCAGGATATGACAACACAACTATGAAATTTAAACATGCTCTTGTTCAGGGATCAGAGTCACCTTCAGCAGCAGGATAAAGTTTTTGTACAGAAAATGAAGTCACATATAGAGTGATAAAGGTTAACCTTTATCACACTGTCTGATAGAACATTAAAAGAACAAGAATTAAAAAAACAGAAGATAATGATTGACACTGCACTTGAATTTATGAAGAACAAAGTTGACTGGGCAGCAAGAAGCTGGAAGAGAGTTCCACAAGTGAGAAGTATGAGAGAAGAAACTATTCACATAGAACTTATGGTTACATTGAGCCATTTCAACTGGAAGAAGATGAGATCTTGTTGCCAATCTAATACTGTGCTTTCATTCATAAAGTCTAGGTGCCAAAGAGGAAAGTTTGTCAGCACAATTACCATTAAAATATTTATAGAAAAGACACAGGGAAACTAAATTATGGCAGTGAGAAAGTGACTGAAGGTGAGATGCCAGGTCAGAACCAACAACATTGCAGATTCATTGCTTTCTATAAAAACATAATTTCAAATGTGATAATGAAAAACAGATTAAAAATATTAATAAATCCAAAACAATTCTTTTGAAAGTTTTTGTTTATTAATAATACCAAATTTGTCATCTTTTCAAAGTCTTTATGCATTTCTGTAGCAAAGGAGGGTTTATTTTTTTGTTTTTTTTGTTCTTTTTTTGTTTGTTGCTTTCGTCTTGGAACCAGTGACTCAGGGGGAGATAACCAAGTAGATCTTCTCAACCCTAAACGCCACATTTATCAATAATAATAATAATTATAATAATAACGAATGCTGTCATCAATAGCAATGGCTTCACATCCCAAAGTGGAAAAGGAGGGAGGAGCACAAATACCAAGGCAGGGTGGATAACATAGCCAGATGCTCAGCAGTTGGTGTACAGGTTGATCTCTCTCTTTCTCAGTCCATTTCTGTATCTCTGTGTATGCTGGGTTGGGGAGGGGATACACCTGTCTTGCTCTCTGTTTGTCTCATGCACACACTCATATGCTTCCTTGCTGGCACACACTTCGAACAGAAAGACTTGCACGGTCACTGCACCTACATGTATTTTATCATCCAGTCAGGTTCCTTTTCAGATATACGTTCAATGATGAGGTTGACTTGAACACACAAACTCTGGATTTGTTTGTCCCAGTTTGGAAGGGCTTCATGTGCTGTGTGGGAGGAGAAAAAAATAATAAATATGACATGTAGCAAGAAGCTGGAAGAGAGTTCTCAGGGTCAAATAATTTTTCGGACACATAACAATCAACATCAGAGCAAATCCTCTTTATTTTACAGAAAGTATTTAATTTTTTTACTGGTGGAGTACTGAATTAGTAAACAATCATAATAATAATATTAACTGTTTCCTTACAAGGAAACATTAGGCATTTATTAACTGAGCAGCTGGTACTGCTTTCAGTTGAAATTTATAAAATCTTTCAGGAAATAGGTTTCTCAAGTCCAGTAGCTATTATTACTCTTTCCAAGTATTGATTGGGAGGGGGGTTTTGAGAGAGAGAGACCTTCCTTTTTTTTTTCTTATTATTAATTTTGGTTAGTTTTCCTTTTCATCTTTACTGCTTTTTATCCCAACTTACGACTATTGTATCTACTAATACTACTATGACTACTACTATGTAACAAACTCTGATATGGAGAAAATTGAATGAGGAAAACTGTAGCTAAATAAATGAAATCTTGCCAACTGGTTGGTATTCCACACACAAAGCAACAAAGACATTATCCATATCATAACTTCCAAAGATATTGGATTCCACTTCAAACAAATTTGGTCAGAGGTTATTTCTTTTTATCCTTGCAATTCATATTGGTTATTTAACAGATGTAAAATATATAACTAATACTAATTGGTAGGGATAATTCCAAAAAGGGCATTAATCCAAAGGGAGCTTAATGCAAGTAACAGAGCAATATAATAAGTCAAGGAAACCCTTAAAAATCCTTTTGCTTTTTTCTATCATCTGGACGGATTGATTTAATTTCTAAAAGACCTTAAGTTATAATTCATTTCATGAATATATTTAAATATTCATCTCTTCAGACCAAAGGTCTTTTAGAAATTAAATCAATCCATCCAGATGGCAGAAAAGAGGAAAAGGATTTTTAAGGATTTCCTTGACTTATTATATTGCTCTGTTACTTGCATTAAGCTCTCTTTGGATTTATGTCCTCCTTGGAATTATCCCTACCAATTGCCAATTGGTACACACACTAAAATAATAACTCCACATCCCAGAAATTCAGGCTATATATATATATATATATATATATATATATATTAAGAAATGGACAAGGTCCAACAATTTATTTATTAAAGACATTTTTTATGTTTAACGTTGTTTTTTATAGATACAAGTATTTAAGTAAATGTCTCTGTTTTATGATAAAAATATTAAATAAATTTCTCGGACATTGAATGTAAATGTTATTTAAATTTTTATAGAAAAACAAATATTTACTTAAATTCTTTAAATCTATAAAAAAACAACGTTAAAACATAAAATGTCTTTAATAAATAAATAATATATATATATATATATATATATATATATATATATATATATATATATTTCTACTTTTGAAGTTATTATTATTTACACTATTTATATTTGGGCTATTGTCTTCATCTTTGTTGTTTTTTATCTCAGCATTTCAGCCATTGTATCTTCTGGCCTTCTTCAGGTGGATTTTGATCTTGGGTAACCTACAAGGAATTCCAAACTATTTAATCTACAGGACAATGGCCAAGTCGGTAAAAGTGTCGGTTAGTGAATTTGGTAGCATAGTAGATGTGAGTTTAATCTCTGGGTCAGTCAGTGTGTACTTGCACTCAATGGAAACAGGTGAGCAATAACTGAACAATGTTGAATAAAATAAGAACTAGATGAGATATCCCTAGACATTGGCAGTGGAATGAGAACAGTATACCCCTGTAGATTAAATAAAGGGTTCAGTTTGAAATTCCTGGTATGTCACCCAGATTGATATACACCTGAGGAAGCCTGGAGCCAAAATGTCATGATAAAAACAAGGATAAGGACAAAAGACCCAATATTATGAGTGCATGTATGTATGTAATGTGTGTGTGTATATATATATATATATATATATATAATTTTAAAATGAGAGGGAAAAATAATTAAAAATTAATTATAAATATAGAACTTATAATAATTTGGCATAAAATTATATGCAAAATATTTTAATTTTAAATATCCTCATTGATTTTTGTGCTCACATTATACTTTTTGTTTTTTCTATTAGCATGAAGTTTATAAAAATGACAAATCTTAGATTAGTTAAAAAAAAAAAAAAAATTAGACAAAGTAAAACTCAGATTTTTTTTTTTTTTTATTAAAACTTTAAATTTTTTTAAAAACTTTATTATGCATTAATAACTGAAATTCTGGCAAAGTTTAACTTTTGGACCCGAAAAAAAATCTTTTTTCTCTTGACATCACGATTACTGTATACTCACCAATGTTTATTGCTTTAAAAAGCTATGTTCAGAATTATAAAAACATGTGAACCAACTACAATGCAAAATTTATTATTTACCATTTTATAAAAAAAAATGTCTGAAAACAAGTATTTTTATTTAAAAATGTCTCAACTATAGAATAAGAAAATTTAAATAAACAGGATTTTCAGGACATAATCCATTTTCTTCTCAGATTATCTTATATTTCAAATTAATTTTTGTTTTCATTTTTCTCCCATTTTTTTTTCTTTATAATCACTATCTAAGATCAAAGATTTCTAATCAAGAGAAATAACTGGTAACAAATTTGACATTCTGTAATTATACACAAGGATAACCATATCCACCCAACGAATAGGGAGATACAAAATATTGAGTCTCATCTAAAATGAAAAGAATTGTCTGGTTTAGAGGAAGAGATGCTCTCAACCTATCATAGTCAATTTATGTGATGAGAGTAGATGAAAGAAACATTGGGAAAATTTATAATTAGTTATTTGTCATTGTGTGTTTATTTAAATTTTCTTGTTCATTTTATAAATTTAAGAATCAAAAAATCTCTTCATATATATTTCTTCATAAAATTGGAAATAAGTATTTAATAGTTGATTCACATTCTAGCATAATGGTTTGTCTGGCTAAAACAGTTATGACTGAGTAGTGAGTTTGGTCCTCAATGGGTGCTCCATACTGTCGGCCTTGTGCCACATCTAAGCTATGCTTAGAAAATCACCATGACTACCTCAAAAATATTTTTTTTTTATCCCACAAGCCATTTTTTTTTAGTCATTTTGTATTTTTTTATGAAACTACTTTAGTAGAGAGTTTTATTTTCCCTTTATTTTTTTTTTAATAATGGTTTGTTCTGTATGCAATAATTTAAATATGCAGGTTATTTAAAAAAATAAATAAAAAAATGTCAGCAATGGTATTAAAAAACCTTTAAAAAAAAAATTTCTCATAATTCCAAAAAGATTAAGGCAGACTTGGTCCTTCATGCTTGACAAAAAATAAATAAATAAATAAAAAAGAGGTTACTTCCCTTGGCATTACTATTATTTTGACTATCATCACTCCTCAGTAATGTTATTTTTAAAAAGTGATGATTAAAATGTAATAAAACCTAAACATATAATGAAAATGAATTTATACATTTTCTGTTATTGACAATTTACAACAAAAATATTAAAGACTATTAGATTGTTTATTTACAAGAATAATTTTATATTTACAAAATTCTAAAAACTAATACAATTAAAACAAATGCAATATTTTATCATTTGCCAATTTATACAGAAAAAAATATGAACATTTTTTTTTATTCATAAATTTATAAACTATAAAGAAATCCTAATTATTTACCATTTCATAATGTTCAAATCAATTGCCAACTGACCTATTTTCGCCAAACGTTCCAATAAACAATCTAATAGTGTAAATAAAACTATTAAATAGCGTTTATTATTTCTGTAATCAATTCTCAAAGTTGTGGAGTAGCTGAACACCCCTACAAGATGGATTGGTCTAAGATTATTTAAACAGCACTCACTCTTACTTGCTTGCTTTGTAGGGAGGTTAGTAAATAGAAAGGAGTTAACGATTAACTGTTTATTACATTAGTTTGTCTTCTCAACTGTGTGACATTCTCTGGAATAAACTACTTCTTACTTTCTCTGTGTATGTGTGTCAACCTTTCCTATTTATGACAGTACTCAAACACAGAAAACAAATTCACTTTCAATATGTTTAGGTGTTATTACAATTCTAATCATCACTTTTTAAAAGAATAAACATTGCTGAGGAGTGAAGGTAGTTAATAGTAGCATCAATAATAATAATAAAAAAAAAAAAAAAAAAAAACCCTCCTTTTGACACTATTTTTTGTGAGCACAAAAGTTCAACTTTGTTGAGACCAGAAGCAATAAATTGTACTTACTTTCAAAATGTACAATGGAGGCTATCTGATCAACTGAACCGGTCATTCTTCCTTCAGTTATCATTTGGGATGCAATTTTTTCAGCCTAAAATTGAACAAAAAAACTTACATGAAACTCAAGATCACAAAATGTGGAGAAAAAAAAAAAGATTATTCTATAGAAATTTGAAGAATTTCTCATTCTTGTTAAAGACATTATTTCTATCAATTTCATCTTCAGTAAAAGTGCACACTTTGAACTTTAACTTTGAACCTATTTTGCCCAACATTTTTTTTTTTTTTTCAAATGTTATTGTGAGTATTTTGTGTTATATAGAATCCAAAAATAGTTCATCACACACTTCAATCACCAATTTATCTTGCCAATACAATTAAAACTAGAAAGCACATACATAGAATACATGTCTGCTGACAACATTCGTTTATTACAGGTATCAACCAAACAGAATTAATTTCTTGCTGATTATTTTTACTTTCACGACAAATGCAAGTGATCAAATTTCCATCTTGCAAAGAAGAAAAAACAACACTTAATTAAAATAGAATTAAATGGTTACAAAGTCAAAATATTGAGTGCAGCATAACTACCTCCCACATAATGGTAAGACATTAGCTAGATGAAGAGATCATTGACACTTGCACCATTTTAAACTGTCACCTGTGTGGTGTTAGCGAATTAGGCAAGTGGCAATGGTGTTTTTGTCTGGCTAATATCTTACCATTGTGTGGGAGGTATTTATGCTGCACCCTGTATTTATTTAATCAGCAAAAAAAATAAAAATCAACAATGGTTGTAAAGAAATAAAAATAATCATAACATCAAGACAATTTTATGAGAAATATTTACTTTAATCTTCTACTTGATTTAACTGCACCCAAAAAGTCCCCAAATATTATTAAAAAACATTTTTTATAACAGCAGTAGCTGGCATATCCCAATACAGGTCAAATATCAATCTGGGTGAGTCAATATTTGTATCATCAGCTGAGGGCAAACATGTAACAGCTGTGAAGCAAATGGCAGCGCATAATAAAATAAATACCCCCCTCTCTCTCTATATATATATATATATATATATATATAGAGAGAGAGAGAGAGAGAGAGAGAGGAGAGATAAAATTGTATTGCTGCTTTTTTTTTTTTTTTTTTTTTAAACTTTTAGTGTTTTGATTTCTGTTTGGAGGGTTTACTATTTGCCCCTGGCTGAGACCCTAACAGAATGTATCTGGGAACAACAGCAATTAAGAGGTGGTTCCATGCACCTCAAAACCTCCCATCTTCCAAACAGAGGTCTTGCTATCGGATATAGCTTTGAAACAACAAAGAAAGATTTTAAAAAATATAAAATTGTAACTATAGCAAAAAAGAAAGAAAGAAAAAAAAAAAAAAAAAACCACCAAAGAAAATCTTTGTTTTTTTCAGAGAAAATAGAATATAAATAAAAAAAAAATTCCGTCTGTATCAATTTTTCTTCAGGGTTCCAAATTTTCTCATGAAAAAAAATTCTCTAAAATTTTGAAGAAAGGCAGCTTTTTTTTAAAAAAAAGTTCTTCTGCATAAATGCCCCCAAAATTCCAATTTGATTAATTTTAGAAGATTTTTTAAAAATTGATATTTTTACAATCCAAAAAGCAATATTTTATGCTGACTCTTTACAGAAAGTCAACATTTTTAAACGTTGATATATTCGTTAATATAGGATATTTTTATCAGAATTTACTTCCATCATTTCTACTTACAAAATAGTAGAAAAGATAATTTGACTACAAACTTTTAATACACGATTGATAGAATTTTTAATTTCTGATTAAATATGGAGGTACCTGGAAATTCAGAGATAGAATCTTTAAAAAGGGAGGTAACTCTAAGTTTTGATTCTTCAATGTATTTTTCTTAATATATGAAATAACTAACGAATTGTGGATCTGCCCGTAAAGTTTAATCACACTTTTATAAAATGCCACCGAAATTCATTGCAAAATTTCGAAAGATATTGTGTAGACAAACATGACTGAATGCATAACTTGTGTATTCTGTTAACTAATTTGGACCAGTGATGTTTTTGTGCAATGTCATCATCTATGGTAGAGTAAGACGACTGAGAATAAAGGAAATCCACATGTTCCAAAGTGATTAAAATGACAAAGTTGTTTTAGTAGTTTTACCATGGAGGCAATAACCTTTAAGTATGTATTACCTTTGAGGGTTCAATTTCCAATAAGGCTCCCAATTCTGTGAAGGATATGTTATTATAGAGCTTACTAGCAGAAAGTAAATTATGTTCAATGGCAGCTCGATCGAGAATTGTTGAACCTGAAAATAGAATTAAGTTTTTGAAAAGTACATTCTCTTTGCAATGTATATATATACAACTTTATACCATCAAGAGTTCAGTCATTTACAAAGATGTAAAAAGCCATAATATTTTGCTACCCTTTTTTTATAGTTGTGAGCAGCAAGTTGTTCATGAATCAACAGTGGAATTGAAATCCATCGTTGGACACTGTATCAGAGTATCTTTTAAGAATGGCAGCAAATCAATTTTACAATGTGATATTTTAGAATTGTATGTATAAAGGTAAGCAAGATAAACATTTAAACTATGAATAAGGTTTTAATTTCTTCCTGTCTTCATATTACAGTTTTAGTAATAGTCTTTTTCAAATCCATAGGGGAAAAAAAAAAAAAAAAAGTGGAGGAAATCCCATTTTAGGATGATTTTAAAATCTGATTGCCCAACAAACAGCCTCTTGCCAATGCTTAATATTAGCCACCACCATCACCACTCTGCTGGAGTATAATGGTAATGTTGTAAATGTAAATACATTGCCCACTGAGACATTCCAAAAACTGATTTACAAATGTATTTTCATTATTATTATTATAAGAATGGAATAATTTGATGCCTTTTAAATAAAAATAAAAAAAAAGATAGTATTCATAAAAGGAACATCTTTTAAATTTCATGAATTTTGGGGACAATTGATTTGATTTCTATTGTTTATCAACCATTTTCAAGTCATTTAAAGCTAGAAAATATTTTTAGATTGTAAGGACTTTTTTCTTTTAAGATAATAGTATAGTGATACAAGACTTACTAATTAACCCATGGCTGGGGGGAAGGTCAATTCACATGTTTCTCCAAGGGTATTTGTGCATAAATGAATATAATGAACCCAACTGGAATTGAAACTTGGCTCTTCCATAAACAATTCCAAGCCATTATCCATTACTCCTCTTGCATATCCAAGCTTACAACTCCTGGTATTCCCAAGCAATCACCCATCTAGGTACTGGCAAGGTACAATGTTGCTTAATTTTGGTGATCGTACAGGAACCAGCATTTCATCGAAAGATGTCTGTAAGCCTTTTTAGGGGACGAGTATCCTCATCTTTCTTCCTCATCAACAGATTTCTTGATGCATTTCAATAATCTGAAGTTTTTTTTTTTTTCTTACTCAATAAGTAACTTCAAATATAGCATGAACCTTTGAGGATTGAACCTGTGGAGTGCTTGAGTTACTATTGATTGACTGTTTTGTTTTTATGACTTAACACTTTCTGAGTTATTTAAATCCAAAACATTTTGTCAGAACATTATTTTTTTTTTTTTTTGCGAATGAATATTGCCTTAATTTTTTGAGAATAAAAATGATTTTTCCAGATATGTCCTGCTATTTGACCCATAGCTGGGGGGGGAGGATTCATACTGGGTGGGGGGAATTTACAACAAGAACACCAATAGAAAACTGATTAAGACTTAGAATTGCTAGATGCAATATAAGCAAGGTGGCATGTGATGCTAAAAACAATAGAGATGAGGACACTAATCAGAACAATGATTTCATTTCAGAACATGAAACAAAATCTTCACCTCAGTTGAGATATATCTTAGAAATGTAAATTTAGTCTGAAATTTGAATTGTTCCAGTTGAGAATAGCCTGATTAAAACCACATACTGATAAAACCTACTCATCAACTTGGATTTATATATCAAGTGCCAACTAAGGCATAAAAAAGTCTTTATATATATATATATATATATATATATATATATAAGTGTTTATATATATTTTATATATATATATTTCAATATACTCATTCATTCACAAAAAGTAAATTAGTAAAGTTAATGATATAAAATGGCAAAATCCTTTTGCTAATAAAATTTTAAAGATGCATTAACCTACTAATCACTTGATGAATGTTATGATCCTCATTTTTTAAAAATTATAAGCTATATAAGGGCTTTCTTAAATACACAAGTACTTTCGACTGTACATGCAATCATCTTCAGGCATGGAAATTATTGTTTTTGGTAAAATTCAGGTAGCATCCTGGACGAAAAAAATATAATGTGAATCGAAATATGCTTTTTTTTAAAATGTGTTATTGATAATGGATACAAACTTTTGGAGCATGCAGTCGCAACACTTGAATTTTAAAAAAATTCAACCTATATATATATATATATATATATATATATATATATATATAATTAATAAAAATTAAATTTGTCACTTAGATGATTGTTGATATAAATAAACAGATACACATAAGTCTACAGTGTAATAATAAAAAAAAAAAAAAAAAAAAAAAAAAATACTTTACAACCATTTCCTTCCTTACCAATACATTTGATTGGTTGATTCGTTTTATACAGCTTATCAACACTTTGCAGGTTATTTAAAGCCAGAAAATATTTTTCATTCTAACTCTTCTGGACGGTCTCCTTATTTAAGTTGGTGAATGCTGCCATAATCCTAGCCTTCAGTTCATCTTTGGTGTTACAAGGAGTTTTGTTGGTCTCTTGCTCAACTGTGCCATACACATAATCAAGTGGATTACAGTCAGGGGAGTTAGGTGGCCAGATGTAATGGTTGCAGAGATTGCCTGACAGTCATGACTGGGTTCTCCTGCTTGTGTGACATGGTGCAGAGTCTTGTTGCCAGACATAGGCTCTTCCAGCAGCCACATCTTCAGGCATGGAAATTATTTTGTTTTCGGTAAAATTCAGGTAGCATCCGAGATGACCCAGGGCAGCACTACCTCCTCAAGGTACTTGACATAGGCCTCTGTGTTGAGTCTGAAGCTCTCACCAACAAATTCAAGGTTCTTTTCTAATCAGAATGATCAGAGTGAGTTTTCCGAGCGGCTGTATCTTCGTAATCACCATTAGACTCATCCAACTCTTTCCAAATCCTCTACACAGTCCTCAGATCGACACCCAAACACTCTGAAATAGTACAGCATGCAGTTTCCAAATTTTTGTCAGAGTGAATTGTGTCATGGTGCTCTTTTTCTCACAGACAATGTTCAACTGACCCTACTATACTGTGCAGTCAAGAAAATCAAAAACAAACGACGCATAGGCATGAAATTAAAAATATAAAATGGTGATAATTTACCCATCACACTCTGTGTGTGTGTGCTCACACACACACACACACACTAGTCTACTACTTGTGCTTTCCTTAAGTACAATGCAATTACAAAATTACTATCAAGTTATCTACAAGCTAAAAATAATTTCAAACATAAATAAATAAGACACCATAATTTATTCAAGTTTAAAGAACAGAAAATTCTATTTTCCCTACATCATCAGAAGAGTCCACTACATACAGATGGGTAATTTATTCATCTCCATATAGTGGGCTTTTCTGGTGATGTCCTAAAGCGGCATACACAAACTAAATATGTATGTATATATAGAGAGAGACATTGTATACACAAAGTTTTTGATGAAACTGAATTTTGACAAGCATTTACCATCAGCTGTGATTGCTTTCTGATGCTGTTGGAGCATTTCTGAGAATTCTTGGAGATCATTACTTCGTATAATACGGTCCAAATACCTAAAATCATTAAGAGAAATGAATTCAGTGTTATAAAATAATGGTCAAATATATTCCTTTAGATGATTTTTAGAAATGTTAGCAAGTGAATTAAATTTTAAAAGATGTTATTTTTTCTTTGGCCACATATTTTGTTTTCAATCTGAAGCATAAATATAAACATCTGACTATTTCTTAAAATTAAAATCTTATTTTGCTGTTGAAATTCATCAAGGATGCTCAAATATTCAACATTCAAGAACAGATAGTGACTTTTTAAACAAATTTGATCACACTTAAATATGGTTCAAAAAGCTTTTAAAAAAGTAAATAGATTAAAAAAGTAATAAAAAATAAATGAGTTGATTTAAGAACTTTATTTAGATGGAAACTATAGTCATCATCTTTGTTGTTGTTATCACGTTTCAGCCATAGAGTCCTTCAAGCCTTCATCAACAGGCAGGTTAGGTTTAAGGCTCCAAGTTCTCCACACAGAATTGTTGCATGGCACAATAGCCTAGGGAATTAAAGCACTGGTTTGTGAATTTGTTGACAGTAATTGTGAGTTCAATTCCTGAGCTGAGCACAGTGTGTACTTGTTAGGGGAAACAGGGCAAGCAATAACTGAACAGTATTAACAACTAGACAAGATATACTTAAACAGGGACAGCAGAACAAGAACAATCTACCTCCATAGATTAAATAAAGTGTTCAATTAGAAATTCCCTGTACATTATCTTGATTGATGGAGGGAACAATGCCCAAAACATTGTGATAACAACAACAAAGATGAGGACAATAGTCTGCATAAAAATAATGATAACTCCTTAGTTAGTCAATTGGCACTTGAGTACCCAAAATATTTGTTTTAATAATAAATAAAAAAATTACTTACATTTTTTCTAATATATTATAAGCAGGGAGACGTTGGCACCTTTCATCTTTAAACAAAGTTGCTAACATTCGTGATCTTTGTTGACCTGGAAAAATAAAATAAATAAAATGTGTGTGTATATTTTAAAGAAACGAATGAATAAAATTACTAAAAAAAAAAAATAAAAAAAAAATAAATAAAATAAAAATAAATTTTATGCAATTATTACAAGTAAACTTTGTGGAAATTTTACTTGTTCAAAATAAATATTTATACGAAATGACGTCAATTATGTTACACAAAACATCTCTAAAAAAAAAAAAAAAAAAAAAAAAAACTAATGAAAAAGTTCTCCTAATTCAGGGTTTCCTAACCTGGGCAATAAGCAACTGAACAGAAAATGGTGGTCAATAAGAAATTTTGGTGAGCAATATAGAATCTTGAGTATTAAAAAGGTATTCCAACATATGCTACCCACCAAAAAAAAAAATTCAATTAGTGATATTCAAAGAACCTGTATTAAAAAACAAAAAAAAGAAACAGGAGGCTAAATAACTAGGTTACATTCCAAGATATAAATATCCCTGCAAACAAGGAATATTTTAGTATTTTCTATAGTTTTGAGATGGGCCATTAACATTCAAACAGTTCTTCATGTGAATTAACAGTAAAATTAAGAAATAAGGATAATTTTGATTCAATATAAAATTGTTTTTACTTTTTCTTATCGCATTGGCCATCTTGATTTGTTTAATGGTATATCAACTCCTAGAGAGTCATCTAATGCCAAATCAAGTAGGATTGGGATTTTATATTTGTGTTATTTCCTAGTGAAATTAATTAATTTTTTTTTAACATAGCTGTTTCAAAAGTTGTATTTAGCTTTTGTATTTATAAACTGTACTTATGTTAATTGTTACAAGGCTTTTTTTCAGATTTTGGTAAAATGGGTGTGTTTCTTTTAAGAATTTAAAAATGTTATCTGAATTGACCATGGTAAAGAGTTTGTTCAGGTTATTTGTTTGGTAATATTTGATTTGGGCTAGTTTCAAGTTCTTATTGTGTACTTTTTTCCTGGCCATTTTGAATTTATCAAAGCAGGAAAAGTACCAACCAAAACAATTTATCTATCACTATATGCTTTTGAATATTTACTATGCAGGTGGGTGTTGGAAAATTTTTCCATGTGAAAGTGGGCGATGATGACACAAAAAAGGTTGGGAACCACTGCCCTAAATAAAAAGAACTTGGTTAAAAGTCTGTTATGCACTAAAATTCCAGATGAAAAAAAAAAGATCTAACTAGTTACCCAAATGTTTGTTTAATAAAGGATTGATTTGATGCCATGTCAACCCTTGTTGGGTTCTTTAATGTCAAAATCAGTCTTTTTAAAATATTTGTTTCTATAAATATTTACTTGATTTTGAGAGAGGTAAAAATTCATAGCTTGAGTCAGTAGGTATTTACTATGTAGATGGTGTTTTTTTGGGGGGGGGTGTTACTCGAATGCAGAGAGATACAGTCTGCATATTCTCAGCCCCACTGATAGAATGAAGAATTGTTATTATTCTTATTAATTTTCTACTTTTATCAGGCTGCTGACAATCGAATACAAGATCAAATCTTGCCAGAGGCCTTTATTTCCAAATTGAGGTTGCTACTTAATAGTCATTAAATAAATCTAAAATAAAAATACACAGAGTTTCAACAAAAAGCAAACAGAATGAGATGAGTGAAACATAAACCAAAAATACTATTACAAATAAAATCTGAAACTTGTCATGTCATTAAGGAAGAAATCAAAGAAAAATTCAATTTTTTTTACTAAGAATTGACTTTTTACCAAATGTTGGAGGATAAAAAAAAATTTGATTTGATATAATTGATTCGTTTTCTACAGCTTATCAACCCTTTGCAGGTTATTTAAAGCCAGAAAATATTTTTAGATTGTATGAATATTCTTTGGATTTAATAATGGTTTTAGTGAAGTCTTACTAATTAGCCCACAGCTGGGGAGAGAAGAGGTGGATTCATGCCTTTCCCCAGGGTATTTGCACGTAAGTGAATATAACAAACCCAATTGGAATTGGAACTTGGCTCTCCAATTAACAATTCTCAAGCTATCATTCTTTACACCACCTGCGCATCAAGCTTACAGCACCCGGTATTCCCAAGTGGTCACCCATTAAGGTACTGACCAAGCTGAACATTGCTAAACTCTGCGACAAACCAGAAAACTGAGTTAAGTGCATTGCTGTAGTTATTTGTCTTGCTTTAAACAAAACTGAAGTGGGTATGCGAGTGTCAGAAGCAATTTACAAGATGCACATTGAAGTTACATGGAAACAATCACATTAAATTTATTTTTATATACAAAAATTGCTTTTTAAAATGTTGAGTGAAGTATATATTTTACTATATTCCTAAAAAAATCTATGAAATTTGAAGCTACACAGTTCCATTTTATTGGATTAAAAAAAAGAAAAAAAAAGGCACTCTTGTACCCAAATAAAATTTTTCTCTAGAACAATGGTTCCGAACCTATTTTGCCCAATGCACCGTTTTCACCATAAGTCAGGATGGCATTCACCTCCCCCTTTTCAACTCAAAAGGTGCATTCCAAATAATATGCGCATATTGAAAATCTTAATTAATCTTCTTTATTAGTACATAGACATTTACATGGATTATTTTTGTGGTGGCAAGAAATACAAGAGTGAGTGGAAAGAAAACACAGTGTGACCTCTCAGTTGCAGGTTGTGCTGACTTGAGGAGTTTAAAAGTTAACATCTTGAGTCAACCATTCTGTTGCCCCAATTCCTCCTGTGAAACCCTAAAATTCTCCGCTGGTTAAGAACCCTTGGTCTAGATGTATTTTTTTTAATTACCTGCAGAGGCCAAGATGGTGCAGATAAGTGCTTTTTTCAAAGCATTCATTCTCTCATTTTCTGCAATGATGGATGACAATTCATTGTAGCGTTGAGCTGCTTCAATAAACTTCCTTCTGTAATCTAATACTCGTGCATAGCAGTCCTAGAGAAAGAAAACGATATAAGACAATAGTCGAACATTTTAGTGTAAAGAGAAACAATAAAAAAAATATTCACTTTATCTTGGAGCTCATTAAAGAGACTATATTTAATCATTTCACCTCAAGCAAGGCAATAAAGCCACTAAGACATAAAGAGTTACGGAGTGTGAAAGAATATGAGAAAAAGAAAACATTGAGAGAGAACAATAACAGAACAGGAATTAAGAAAACAGATGATTGACATTTCATTTAAATTTTTGAACGTCAAAGTCGACCGCAAAGAAAGAAGCTACAAGTGAGTTCTATCAGTGAAAACTTCAAGAGAAAAAATTGTTAGCATAGAACTTATGGTTACATTTACTCATTTCAACTGTAAAATGAGACCTTGCTGCCAATCTAGTATTGCACTTAGATTTGTAAAATCAAGGAACCATCAGAACAATTGCCAGGAAAATATTAATAGAATGGCAAACACTACACAACTGCCTTAAAAGAGAATGTTAATGATTATCTCCTATCAAAAATTCAAGATTCAAGTCCCCAAGGTGGTTGGATGACATATTACATCACCTTCCAACAACTCCTGCAGCTCTATGAATACCAATCAGTATTGTTTTTACCCTTTTCTTTGCATTCTTCATTCTTTCAGCAATGCTGAGAATGAACAGCTTAAGATATCCACAGCCCCCAGCTCGGGCCTGAGATGATCTACACTACCCTGTGACCTGTGATAGATTTCAATACAAAAAAAAAAAGAAAATGTTGAAAAAAAATGGTAGAATAGATGCAAATTTACTGAGAAATATAACCAAGCATTACTTTGCTTGAAAGTTTAAAAACGGTAAAATTTATCTCCCAACCTAGAATTTCCTCATGTCAGGATGTACTCTCAATAAGGCCCCCTGTCTGGAATGTCTATTGGGACCTAAACTAACACCAGAAATTACCAGACTCCTTCCGACATGCTCTTTTACAAGAGTCAGATCAGACCAAAAATGGTGTATTGCTGCCATTATCTGGGCTGGAGCTACTCAGTCCTTACTTTCCAATATCAGGTTGGGTTTAGTTTACTTTGTTTATGGCATATCAACCTCAATAGGCTATTTAATGCTGACAAGATTTTTAGGATAGGTTCATGTGAATAGAATGTGTATTCTTTGTAAGAAATCAGTTTGCAGATCCAGTTTCCTTGACGCATTTTTGTAAAGAGTGTTTTTGTCGAAAGCCTGGTTTCATTGATATATTCTTTTCAGATATATAGTTTGTAGAGAAATTGGTTTTATTGACATTCTCATTTGGTTTATATTTTTTAGTAGAGGCTGACCATTTTAAGAAATGATATGCCATCCATTTTTGTTTTCTCAAAGAGATCATACATGTTGTTTATATTATAGCATTTTTGCAATGAGAGAGCAAGGTCTGAACACTCGGTTAATATACGTTTAATAGTGTATGTTGTTTCACATGCTTCGCACACTGGTTGATCTTCCTTGTTTAGTAGTGGGTTATACTTGTGTGGCCAATGTGTAAGCAAGCCAATACTACTTATTGCTTTTGAGATTTTCTGAAAACCAACTTCCATTCTCCTAGTTTGGGTTGAATTACGAAGAGTTTATTACGTGGGTTATGCTCCCATCACCATTGTTATTCCTTTTAAATATATTTGTTAATGACCCCCTTAAAGTCAGTGTATGGAATTTTGATCCCTGTGTCTACATCCATATCTAAAGCTGATTTGGCTGCTAGGTCTGCTTTATTGTTAACTCCAACTCCGATGTGGCTAGGAATCCAACACAGTATAATGTTTTTATGTTTGCAAATAGTGCTGCTCATTTCGCATAATAGATTGATAATGAGTGGGTGGATGGATTTTTTTCGCTTCAAATTTTGAAGTTCTAGCTTAAAACAGATGTAGACCTTTTCAAATTAATAAGAATATTTTTTATTAATTATTAGTTAATAATAAATAATTTTTCCATCCCCAAAAGAAATGAAAAGTACCAAAAACACATTAATACAAATATATCTTGATTTAAAGTATGAAAATAAATTATTTTACCATATCAATATATCTTACTTCTTTACATTAAAAAAGATATAATGTATTTTGAATACAAAATTAATAATTAATAGTAAAGAGAGTAGAAGACAGTTTCTTGCTCCATAGTTAACACATTGCATGAAAATTTTGAGTAATAGCTTAAAATAGGTGTAAACTTTTTCAAAATAATAAGTATATCTTCCTCATATTTATTTCAAAATGTGTAATTGCAACAAATCAGTGTGCATCTATTAATTTACCATCAAACCATGTGAAAGTTGTAGCTTCTTCACCTTTCAGGTAGTTGTTTATAAAAAAAAGCTCTAATGTAGTAAATTGTATAAATATGTTGTGTTATGAAAATTTAAATTTATTTAATAATGTTGTTATATGTATTATGAATGTTTATAATCCATAATAGTGGGAATATAATATGCAAGTGTTTTTTTTTTTTTTTTAATCAATTCATCCCAAGCAAGGCAATGAAGCTGCTAAAAGGTAAAGGGTGACTGAGTGCTAGAGAATATGAGGAAAAAATAAACAATACTATTAAGAAGAGAGGGAGAGAGAACAAGAAAAGAACATGAATTAAGAAAAAGATAACAATTGATCTTGCATTAAAATTTTTGAAGATCAACTTTTGAATTGGAAAGCATGGAGCCAAAAGAGTTCCACATGTGAGAAATGCGATAGAAGAAACTATTAACATAGAATTTACAATTATATTTACCCATTTTAACTGTAAAATCATGAGATGTTTGCCGCCACTCTAAACTCTCTATCTCTATATATATATGTTTTTGTAATGATGTTATAACATGTTTCTGTTAGATTTTTGAATATATATATATATATATATATATATATATGAAAAAAAAATATATACAGAAAAAAACAAACAAAAATCCTTATATGCAATTATGCTGTTTTAATGTTAATATGTCAACGTCAGACGTTTCGGTCTGATAAACCATCTTCAGGACATATTCATAAAATATAATTATCAATTCAACATGACAAAGACGATGGACATAAGAACAAGACTTATCCAAACAGATAACTGAAAGTTTTATAAGATCAGTGCTCCGTTTAAACATGGTCACGTTGTCGGCGACGCTGTGAAAACGTATTCCTAAAATTTGAGTATTTTGAATGAAAATGGAAAAGAATTCTATTTTGATCTAAAATTTACATGTACGCTTGTCGAGCATTAATCTCGCTAGAAAAGGGGAAATACTAAAGAAGCCAGGTCTAGTATTCACCGTGTGACGTTGACATATTAACATTAAAACAGCATAATTGCATATAAGGATTTTTGTTTGTTTTTTTCCGTATATATTTTTGTTTTTTTTTCGTATATATTTTTTTCATACTGTCGGATCTATATCCATATATTTGCTTTATATATATATATATATATATATATATATATATATATATATATATATATATATATATATATATATATATATATGTATATATACACACACATGTACATACATACATGGTTTGTCACCGTGCTCAGCAGGGGTACAAGGTACAAAATTGGTTGGGGTATTATGTATCATTTAAGCTGTATGTGAGGAACACACACGTAAGTTAGAATTTTACTATTATATACAGGATGCAGTGAGTAAATTGTTGCCATTTTATGTTTTTAATTTTGTGCATGCGTGTTGTTTTTTGATTTTGTCGACTGCAGACTAAAGTAGAGTCAGTTGGGCACCGTCTGTGAGAAAAAGAGCACCATGATACAATTCACTCCATCAGAGATTGGAAAAGAACATGCTGTACTGCTTGGCATTTGCACCGGAAGCTCCAATACAATGAACATTTCAGAGTTTGGGGGTCAATCTGAGGACAGTGCAGAGGATTCAGAAAGAGTTGGATGAGTAAATGGTAATTACAGAAGATACAGGAAAGCTCCCTCTGATAAGAAAAGAAGAACTAAATTTGTTGGTGAGGTCCTCAGACTCAACACGGAGGCCTACATCAAGTGCTTTGAGGAGGTAGTGCTGCTGGAAGACCCTATGTCTGGCAACAGGACTCTACACTATATGCCACACAAGCAGGAGAACCCAGTCATGGCTGTCAGACAATTTCTGTGACCACATCACCTCTTACATATCTGGCCACCTAATTCGACTGCAACCTCCTTGATTATTGTGTGTGGGGTGCAGCTGAGAGCCCAACAAAACTCCTTGTAGCACCAAAGATGAAATGAAGGCAAGGATTATGGTAGCATTCACCAACTTAAACAAGGAGACTGTTCTGAAGAGTTGCAGGAGATTCCAAAGTCGTCTGGAGGCCGTGGTTGAAGCCAATGGCAAATTTTATTGAAAAAATTTACTCTAGTATTTCAAGATATTTTTATGTAATTTTGGTAAATATATGATAAAATGAGATGTCAGTGTTATTCTCATTTTTGCATAAATTAAACAATTTATCCATTACACCCTGTAGAAAGAAACATGCAAAAAGGAACAAGTAATAAAAAAAAATATGCAACCATTTTTTACTTTATCATCTGTTGTCTTTCCTTTGCTCTATTTCACCACAGGGAATTTGAATACATTGCAATTTATATAGCTCTCTATTCAGAGAGGAAGAAAAATTAAAATTGGAAATTGAGCCAAGAACCGTAACTCTTATCAATCAGTCTATTCCAATTTTTATGGTGTAAACATATGCTAACTTTTTTCTTTTCTTTTTACAATGATGTTCACACTGTACAAGGCACAAAAGCCTATTGAGGTAGAGGGTTACAGAGTAAGAGGCACCACCCAAACAAGTTGATAATACCAACAAGATGCAATGGAGTCAATGGAAGTGAAAGAGAAGGAAAAGATTTCAGAGGAAAATGAAAACCTCATCCTAAACGGGAAACAAGAGATAAACCTCAACTCCTGTTCAAAAGATTGAGGAGGTGTGTGAACCGGACGATAGGCAACTCAATCTGCTCCTATGTTATCCCGTTAGAATTATAGTGTTGTAGTAGAGTTTAGAAGGAACCAGAAACTCAATCCTAAACAGGAGACAAGGGATAAACCTCTACTTCTATTCAAAAGACCAGGAAGGAGTGTGAACCGGATGATAGGCAAACTGAACAGAGAGGTAGTTTACATGTTTTCAATATGCATATGTATAAGAGGGGGTTGTCAATGATTATGAATTCATCATATATAAAAAATGGTGGGCTTTTGTTTTTTTTCTTTTCCTGTAGGCCCCTCAACTTCTCATTTACCTTGTAACGAATTTGGAGATCTTCATTTTGGGAGTCAGCCTGTAGCAACGATGCCCTATTGATGTAAGCTTCAGCTTGGACAGGATCTTCGTTTTCAAGATAAAGGCGGGCAATTTTGAGGTAGGTCTTCAGTTTGTAATCTGTAGAATATTGCCTATAACATACATCAAAGTCTTCAATCAGACATCATTCTTGTAATTTGTAAAACCACAAACAAAATACATACAAAAGGGAGGATGGCATTCATCGATCCATTTACCTTACTGGGATGAAAATTACTAACAAGTTATTGGCAAACAAGATCAACCTTTTGTTTCATAATATAAACATGACATTTAAGCACATAATCACTATATTAAGCCAAGTAGTCTTTTTATAATAATGGCTCAATTATCCTGAATATGGAAATTATAAGTAAAAGTTATTCTTTCATAGACTAAAATTAAATGTACAAACTTAACGATTAGTAAATTCAACATGCATTGAAATCAACAAAATCTAAAATACTTAACCATTTACACAAATGGACAAAAGTTTTGAGACCACTAGTTGGATTGAAAAAAAAAAAAAAAAAAAAATCATGTAAAAATTGAAGGTTGTTTGTCTTTTTCAAAACTAATTTACTAGCTCACTTTGAGCAGGAAGGACCTTCTCCCCCTGAAATGTTTTATCATATATTCAATAATAATAACTATCCAAATCCCTGTCTTACAGACATTTTGCTTAATAATAATTTTAATATGGTAACTTGATTGCCTTACTCTGTTTCCATCATTCAATATTGTGCATCTGAAAAGTGGTGCATTTATCAGTTGTCAACATTTCTCAGCCTTTTGTGTAGTATCTGTTCATATCAGTTTAATCTGATTATCTCTCCACTTCTATCTTTTCTTCTTTCTTCTCTTCTTTCTTTCATTTACTTGCTGACACCAAGTAGTGTCTTTTCCCCCCTCTTTCCATGCAGTCAGAACAGAAGTGTCTTTTCCCCCCTCTTTCCATGCAGTCAGAACAAGTGTCTTTTCCCCCCTCTTTCCATGCAGTCAGAACAGAAGTGTCTTTTCCCCCCCTCTTTCCATGCAGTCAGAACAGAAGTGTCTTTTCCCCCCCTTTCCATGCAGTCAGAACAGAAGTGTCTTTTTCCCCTCTTTCCATGCAGTCAGAACAGAAGTGTCTTTTCCCCCCTCTTTCCATGCAGTCAGAACAGAAGTGTCTTTTCCCCCCTCTTTCCATGCAGTCAGAACAGAAGTGTCTTTTCCCCCCTCTTTCCATGCAGTCAGAACAGAAGTGTCTTTTCCCCCCTCTTTCCATGCAGTCAGAACAGAAGTGTCTTTTCCCCGCTCTTTCCATGCAGTCAGAACAGAATAGTCCATTATTTATAAGGTATTACCAAGTAGTGTCTTTTCCCCACCTCTTTCCATGCAGTCAGAACAGAATAGTCCATTATTTATAAGGTATTACCAAGTAGTGTCTTCCCCCCCCCCGTCTTTCCATGCAGTCAGAACAGAATAGTCCATTATTTATAAGGTATTAGCAGGAAGTAACAGTCATGCAAACTATCAAAGGGTGGGGGACAAGCATAATTATAACGACAAAATTAACCTATTACAGCATAAAATTTCCTAAAGTTTTAGCTTTCTGCCTAATCTACCTTCCTGGCTAATGTTAATTTTAGAGCTGGTGAATTTTAAATAGGTTAAATAGTTCCAGCATCCTAGCTTAGTAGGTGTTAGTTAAACTACTTACTAATTATTTAATCCAGTCGGCGGGCCCCAAAATTTTGGCCTAGAGTGTACATCAGCCAATATTCTTTCCTTTTAATCTCAAGCACAATAATTATGAAGATTTTAAGTGATAATTTCTTATGAATCAGATGTTATCAGAAAAAAGAGCAAAGATTATTTTGAAATGAAGAACACAGAAATTGCTTTGTTTTGAAGAAAAAAACAATCTGATCTTCTCAAGATTCAGTCATGACTTAGAAAAAAAAAGTGAATGATTATACAGAAAATAAAGAAAGTGAAATCAGCAATACTTTTGTCCAGTCTCTAGTGGAATGCCAACCAACACTTGGGCTGCCTCTGCCCACGATTTCTCACGTTCATAAATATTGGCCAAATGTTGTCGAATTGAAGCAACCTGAAATAGAACAAAAACAGAAATAAATGCAAAATGGGACAAGGGTTGTGATTTCAGTTAAACCATGTAATTGACAAACCGTATAAAGTCATTCATTTTACTATAAATGTATTACTTTGATTTCCCCAGTGGAAATCAATATAAGGTATTTATTGTGTCATGAAAGCTTACACAAGATGAAAAAGAAAAAAACTTGCAAAACATGACAAAACTATTTCTGATGGCTGCAAATATGTTTTTTTTTTTTTTTTTTAAATAGTACCTCAAAATAATAGCATCCACTATAAAGTATATCTACCTTGATTATTTATAAAAATAAAGTACTTGATAAAAATAAAAGTTTGTGACATTTTGTTAGATTTGACAATGGATAAATGAAACCAATATTAGAAGCAGTATAACTCACATAAATAACAGTACATTAAACTAACTCTTCAATATGGATTTATCCAATTATATATAAAAATTCTTGCAATTTTGTCTTAGTAAAAACAAGACCCTGAAGATGACATTGTGCTCATGTAAAAAATAATGGGGAATAAAATGGATATACTTCAACATAGTAATTTTTTTTCCTTTAATAAGGATACTAAGAAAATCATCCATAAATATGAGGATCCTATTAAGAATAAATAGACAAGACATGTCTAAATTATTTAATGTGACATATCTTTCTTTTTATGTGCCATATTCTTTCAAGATGTAGGCGATTATGGCTCTCCACAAGTTTTGTCCCTCTGTCACCTCCCCCAGACCACGTTCTGTTATCCACTTGTTTAAGCCCACCAAGTATGTCAAATTTATTTCTTTTAAATGTTATTTTTATATGGATACTCTTGAATAGATGATCCGTTTTTTTTTTCATTTCTTAAACAGTATATTTATTTATTTACATCTACCCGCCTGAATATTCGAGAAAACTTGTTAGAAAAAGATGTGCCCTCTGGTAGATGGAAATAAATAAACTGTTTAATAAATAAAAACAGAGCATCTACTCAAATAAGAGTATCCTTTTAAAAAATAATGTTTAAACCAAATAAATTAAAAATATGTCAGACTTAATCTAGTTTCTGAAATATATATTTCATGAGTAAAACAGACAAAACAAAAACAAATTGACACATGAAAATATATATATATATATATTGCAATATTTGCACAAAAAAAAAAAAAAAAAAAAAAAGATAGCACAAAATAAAAACTTTGATAATGGCTTATGAAAACCTACAGGCATCAGACAATCTATATTTAAATTTTCACTGAAAACCAGGAAAATAGTTCAAAATAAATAAAAAAAAATCCTTAAAATACTTTTGTTAGCCTTTAACCAAACTTGTATCAATTTTTGGAATCGGGCCAAATCTGTGAGCAAATTGGGTATTCCCAAGTTTTCATTACTGAGATTGTTTCTGTATTCCCCCAACTTGGCTTCTACTGATAAAAACTAAGGGACACAACTCTAACTTTCAATAGCCTATTGTTCAAATGAAAAAAAATTACCATTCTCAAATTACAGTTTTAAAATGAAATTGCCTGTTTCCAACATTACTCTTAGAGGCTGTAGCCCAACATATACCATTTAGGAATCAGACAGACTGTGAGCAAATTAAAAACATTCTGCAATCCTGAAGTTTTGATTTTCAAGTTTTCATTACTGCAATTGTTTTTGGTGATTTTTTTGCAAGAAACTTTTTTATACAATAACAATTTTAACTTGGAAATAAAAATAATTGTTTGTATGGAAAGTAAGGACCTACATACATCAAACTGTCTTTAAATTAAGTGGCAGCAGAAGAATTATCATTGAACTTTTACAAGGTAAGCTTAAATATTAATGCAGTGATTAATTAGTTCTTCTATAGTTTACTGTTGCCTAAGCACATCTATACCTCCCTACCTATTGTGATGAAGATTCAATCAAGAACCTTCTGCAGAAGCTAGCTTAAATGCTAGCTGATAGGGCAGCTTTTAAGCTAGTAAAATATATTATTATATAATATATTTAAGCTCTGTCAACTTTGGCATTGAACCTTTTGGTTTATTTTATATTTTAAATCTTAGTTTTTGTTCTTACTATTACTGTGTGTGTGTGCATATATATCTCAGAGAGCAGTATCTTGTAATCAAATGTGAACGTGTTTCTGCATCTATAGGAGCTTTATGAGAAATATCTGATCATGTTCGAACACAATTAACTTTAGATATATTATACACACACAAGCTTAACCAGAAATATACAATCATAAATGGTTCTAACAATTTGAATGAAAAAAAAAAAAAAAAAAAAAAAAAAGGGACATTTATTAAAAAAGCTTTTAATCAAGACTTATTAACAACCAACATAAAAACATATCCACATTTAGCTGACTGCCATACAGCATCACAGCAAATTAAACTTGCATTTCTTATAAAGATCAAAATTAACCAGGTCATATAGAATGATCAAAACAAATTGGTTATTGCAGATTTTACAAAACTAAGTATCCATATCAAGTTTGCAAACATAATTGAAATGAAGAGATTATCAGAAGATAAATAGATTATGATGATGGCTGATTAGAAGTCAAAGAATTAATGATAGAGTGATTTAAACATTTAGGATATGATTTTTTTGTTTTTTTTAAACACAAATAGTAATACACTAATTAAATTTCTAACAATCATATTTCTTGTTATATAAGTAAACTTAAACATAGAAATTGCCATATATTTATTATTTATAATGCCATGCCTCATTAGAACATGGCTTATCATGACTCATCACAAATGTTTGATCTGTGAATTGTCAAACATTCTAAGGGAAGATAGTGGAGCGATTTCCCCTCAGTCTTATCCATGGTTTGGTATGTGGAGTTTCAGCCCGGTTGCTATTTGAGCCATAGCCAAAGGGACAAGAGATGAATTCATGCCTTTCTCAAGGGCATGTGTGAAAGTAAATTTATCCATTACACTACGCATACATCATATATAGTTTCAATAGATCTCTCATTCTAGTACAAGTCGTTCTAAAGCAGTGTTTCCCAACCTTTTTTCAACTAGCGCCTCATTTGGACAAACTTTTTTTTGTAAAAAAAAAAATGGATAAATGCTCCCGCCCTGTATGTTCATTGTCCTCCAGATGAAATAAAAACTCCCAGTGCTCCCTTTCAACATAACAGAGCCCACAAGGAGGCACCAGCAGCAACATTGGGAAATACTGCTCTAAAACAATAGGCATAATTTTCATATTTTCAATTAACACCTTATTGTTAGGAATTTGATCAGTTTAAATTGTGGAGGCTACCTTGCCTCTGCATTTATAAAGATCACAAACAATTAAGCTTTCCATAATGGACTGCACTGAATTAAAACTATCTTAAAAAGAGGTGAATCGAAATTTGAGAAAGAAACCTTGTAAAATTCAAGGGAAGTAACTGGCGTTGACATTTAAAAGGATTAAAATACTCACTTGTTCTTCAAATGAAATAACTCTAGCATAAACACGATCTAGTGTAAATTTAGCCACATTTTTTGCCACTGGATCTGGTAATTTGGTGAGATGATTGCAGAAATCTGTAAGGATCTGTCTGGAAATCACTAAACTAATATTTTCATTGACCACTGAAATGAGAAACATGATTTATAATGTGAAATCAATTTTCATTAACATGAACAGAAGAGGGAGAGAGAAAAAAAAAAGAAAAGAATCTTTTGTTGATTGAAATTCTTATATTTAGCAGAGTGAGAAACATTATGAATTAGTCATTTATCCTTAGTAGTTCTTAATACATTCTCTCTTTTCACTATATCTCTTCCAAACCCTGTTCTACAATTCACTCAAGCTCACCATGTATGTTACATATTGCTTTCCTTTGTCTCTCTGTCACCTTCAATGTCATGTCAGTATCAAATTTTCCAAGCCCTCTTTTCTCATTATGTGCTCTAGAATTTTCAACTGTCTCTTCTTGATGCTTTGCTTATGCTGTGTCATTGCTCATATTTCCAGTCCATTGTATTCTCAGCATCCTTCTGTAGAACCATATTTCTGAGATGAGGTATTATGTACATTATTTACGTTATTCGGACTATTGTCCTCATCTTTGTCGCTATATTTATCACAATGAAAAATTGGAAAATTAGTAAACTTAAGGAATCAGCACATATGCTAGGCCACAAAAATCTCCTGAGCCAACCAAGCATAGAAATAAATACAATATGGGAACCAGTAATAAGGAGTGCCAGAGAAAAGCAATGATAACAACAAAGTTGCAATATGAGCCCTTGTAAAAAACATGCAATGATAACAGCAAAAATTGCAATATGAGCACTGGTAAAAATGGTTGCTGAAGACATTAGGTTTATAATACCCAGAAATTCATACCCAGATGTCCTCAAGGACACATGGCTGGTTAGATCCAGTGACAGGACCCAAATAGTGTGAGTTCAATACCCAGTTAAGGCAGTGGAGAACTTTCAGAGGGAAATTAACAAGAGATAACTGATAACTGACATCCATCAAACATGGCACGTGGAACTAGAACAGTCTACCACAGTGAGCGAAATAAAGAGTTCAGTTCGAAATTCCAACCACTGTAAGAAGGCCGGAGCGTACAATGGCCGAAACATTGTGATAAATATGGCGACAAAGATGAGGACAATAGTCCAAATAATGTAAATAACCATATTTCTTCATCTGTGAAGAGATTGTCCAGCAGTCACTGCCATACAGGACTGATATTATGTAACAGTTCAGTGCTCTTTTCTAACAAAATTTATCTGTAATACTTTGCTTAGCTTTTGGAAGGTATCTTTCACGATGCCAATGCATCTTCAGATTTCAGTGTCTAACTTTCTGTCCACTGTTAAAATATTCTCAGATATTTAAATAATTGTACTTGTTTGATTTTGATAATTTGTAATTTGCATGTTGGGCCGTTCCTTTTTACTAACAACCATGCATTGTCTTGAAATTGATGTTTAATGCTTATTCCTCACTTTCCTTCATTACCTTCTGTAGGAGTTCTTGTAGTTTCTTTTCTGTATCTACTATCAACACTGTGTCATCTGCATATCTTATGTTGTTAAAAGTGTGGCTGCCAACTTTTTATAAAGTCTAAGACAACAATGGTGGCTAACCTAACAGATTGATTTGGTTTTTTTTACAGCTTATCAACCCTTTGTAGGTTATTTAAAGCTGAAACATCTTGGATTAAGAATTTTTTTTTTTTTTTTTAACGGGTGAATATTACATTACCAATTTTGTTATGAATAACGATTCTTCCAGATACAAGTCTTACCATTTAACCCATAGCTGGGTGAGAAGAAATGGATTCATACTTTTTCCAAAGCATAAGTGAATATAATGAACATAACTAGAATTTGAACTCTGCTCTGATTTCTCATTCTGAGCCACTATCCATTAAACCACCTGCACATCCCTTAGCATAACAGATGCATCTTTTTTTCAGTTTATTGCTTAAAGAGATCAATCTACAGAAAACAGACAAAGCAGCTGAGTTTCAACAGATTGGAATAACAATTACAAGCATTGCATGCACAAGTTAAATATCGTCTGGCTGGTTGAATTAACATTGGAATTATTTATGGAGATTTTCTTCTGAGCATTACATTTAAAATTATTTATTTTATGGATAAAAACCAACGAATGAGAGAACAAACCTTTGATTTTTGCATTCTGACCCGGCAAAATGACAACTGATACTTTAACACTTGACACACTGTATCACTTATAAATATTACTTCCCCATTTACTTTATATGGAATCCCTTCACAATATAGTCTTTTACATATTAGTTCTATACATTTGAAATTGCAGTAGCCTGGCTCTCAATTTCAGTCAAGATTATCTAAGTGTTGCCATAGAAGGATATGTCTACACAACCAAGAAATTTAAATTCAACTTGCATTGGCAGGACTAACATTTTACTTGGTGAAAATAGTCACCTACTGAGTGCTAAAGGTTAACACAAATTCAGCTTCAAAATTGTTAGGCTGTTACAATAGTTCGTTGTCTACCTTTCACACAGATTTAGTCTACAAGTGGCAATAACCTTGATAGAACTATGATAAAACACACACACGTTTATATATGTGCATGTATGACAAATATTAATTGTAATTTCATATATTATTAATATGCTCAAAAAGCCTAGATTATCTTTCAGAGTTCAAGTTTAAAATAAATTCTCACTTAATACCAATAAAAATCAAAATATGGAAATAAAACTTTATATACTAGTTTGTAAATAGTCATTGGGATGACATTGATATGACTTCAATATGATCTGTATAATCAATCAAGATACATTGGAAATTTTAACTGCATCAGTTTTCATTTAGGCATCCAAATGAATAATCTGGGATTACTTACAGGCCTCAACAAAAGCATGTAATGATGGAATCAGCTCATCTCCTTGAGTTTTGATTGTTGTCTCTAAAATGGCTTTATATCTAGAAAATAAAATAAAAAAATAACTTTAAAAAAACTTTCAATATTTGGCAAATTAAACAATCTAATTTATGGTTTAATAAAATGAACTAAAAATTCAATAAAGATTTGTTATAAAATTATATCATTGTTTTTATACTTTTGTGTTATACATTTGTTAATAATAATTTCATTTTCATTACTTGTGTTTTTATCTACATGTGCTATTTACAAAACTGTATAGTCATTGTATGTGCTGTTTGTATGAGTATTTGTTTTACAGTATAACACTTTGAAATACACATTCTTACACAAAATTCAATGTAGCAGATTTTCTTTTGTCATACCAAAATATAACAATTCCACAAGATTTTCAAATCAATTTGATGAATTATGAAAATATTCATAGAAAGTTTTTTGCCTTTGTTGCATATATAACAAATTTTTGAGGATATATTTAGAAGTTTTTAAAATAGATGAAAAAAATTTTTTTTGTTTTAATTCAATGATATTCTTTTTATTCGAATATAATTTCTTTTTTTTCCATTAAGTCTCATCTTTAGTATTTAAAATGAGTTTATATAAAAATTACATCTCATATCCTGTTTAGCCCAGTAGATCAGATCATAATTTGAAGATGAGAATAAAAAAAAGCAAGCAACTATTTAGCATAACCCTCTATAAAACATATTGGGGGAAGACACACACACACACACAGTGACAGACAGATAAAAAGAATTCAAACAAGGTATAACTTTAATTTCTATAGAAACAAGAAAATCTGCAAGCATTGCAACAGTTGTACAAATGCATTCTTTACAGGATTTGTTTTGTAACATCACTTGGCCATATATGCATATTTAAAATGCTATACACAACAAATTTAAGAGAAAAATGTTTCTGATAGATTGCAAAGAAACTATAATTCTCTATTAGTTCCATGAAGAATATAAAATGTCAATTTAAACATTTTTCTCTTAAATCTTACTTTTAAATATTACAGTTGCAAATTTAGAGCTTTATTGTAATTTACGAGTTTGTCAAACAAAACACATTTTTGATTAGTGTCACTTTATATGGATATATTATATTTAAGGTACTGTATATATTTGTGTAACGTGCAATCTCATATCATGCAACCCCCAAATTTTCACATATAAAAAATGATTTTATCATGTATCTTGTGTATCATGCGAGTTCCTTTTTTGAGAGACCAAATTACAATAGACTAACCTCTTTTCCTCTATCTCTTTATCCCATCTTCTAGTTAAATTAAGTTAAAGTAAAAAGGACCGATAAAAGTATCATTAGTAACGCTATACTTGTGCGAATGCGTACAGCCATAAACAACCAAACGAGAAACTGCTAAACATCTTATAAACGTAATGTAAAAGATGCATATTCGCTATGTTTGTATTTTATAATACGATACTAATATATGAATATTACATGCATTATTATTGGATACAGTTAAGTAAAACATCAGTTTTATCAAAATCATGTTTATTTTAAATACAGCTCTACATTTTGACTAGCGTAAATGTATAAATAGTTTGGTCAACAGCATAGTCAGAGCCAGTAGTACATACGCTAATTTTATATCTTGTGTATGATGCAACCCCCACTAAAATTAACTTCTAAATTAGGTCTTTATATACGGCACTTTTTTTTAACAATACAAGCAAGAAGAATGAGGTTTATTTTTAAACAATTCTAAATGCTTATTTCAGTATTTACATATAATCAGGATAAAATTTAAGACCATAATGGATCCTATAAAGAACGCATTTGTACAACTGTAGTGATACTTGTAGTTCAAGAAATAACTTGATACTTCTAAGTATGATAGAAAAATTCTTGGGGGGTGCACAATTTCTAGCATTTAAGTAATTCTAAGAAAATATACAACACAGGAAAAATTAATGCTTATACATTAGTTTTCCTGTATTTCCTTGCATCTTAGTAACCAAAACAAATTTCTGGATTGTTTTTATATTTAAAATTAGGATTTTTGGTAATATCAAAGAGATTTTAATATTGTGGTTTCAAGAAAACTGATTATTTTCAGCTTAGTATGAAGCTTAGTTATTTTGTTAATATGGGTATCATTTACCCTACAGAGATTCTAGACTTGTCTTTTACTGTGAGTTTCAGTGTAATGCAAGAAAATGAGAAAGAGGGCGTGAAAGTTTATTGTAAGCAAAGTTTTTGCATTTGTGTCTAATGCCATGAAAAACAAAAACACCTGTCAAAATTAAACCAACTTAAGTATGACAGCAAAAGAAAGCTTATAATTACAGGAAGATTTTGAACAGAGTGACACTTGGCAGGTGAATGACAAGGGCGTAAGGGGTAAAGACTTGTGGACCAGGATAAATCATCAATTGAGGGAGGAAATTCAAGCCGTTGTAACTATGATGAATAAGCTTTAGGAATTTAATCCAAGTCAGATAAAGATATCATCAATCAAGAAGCAGCTGTAACAGATCCTGAACAAAAACAAAGACTACTTCATTATGAAGCAATACTGACAGCTGACTCATCATAACAGTAAATTACCATACATCTACAGCCTTTGTAAATTCACAAAAACAGTATTCCACTGAGGCCTATAATAATGACAAAGTAGAAAAAGTCTTGTCATCCTTTAGGATTTCATCACACTAAAGTGATGTTAACATTGATGAGGCTACACATGAACACAAAGGAAAGGGGATGCTGAAAATTTTTAATTTTTAAAAAAAAAAATAATGTTTTAGGTATATAGTCTAGATGATTTCATTTGGTTTATTTTTCTTTATATCCCTTTTACTATTAAATATCTTACACTGTGATAATAGAAGATCTGCAAAGAAAAGATGAAATTTTGCAAGAATCTGGATGTAGAGTTACTATGGATGATATCGCAGTTAAAAAAACATTTTCTAAACATTTTTGTCTTAGTAAATTTCCTTCTCTTTTAATTGAAATAGCCTTTTTTTAAAATCAAAATTATGGTCACACTCATTACGATGAGCAATTTTGTAAAAGATTCCTCGTGTCCATAATTTTTTTTTATTTAAATTCCTTGCAGTTTCTCCTTTATTCCTATATTTTCCCTTGTGGCAATTATTACAGGTGATAGAGTAAATTCCTCCCACAAGTTTTACCTTGTTATTATTTTGTTTTGATCAGGTCTTTTATTGTTTTAGAAGTAGTAACAAATTTTATGTTAAGCTAAGGTAAGTTCTTCTCAATTGTAGATGCGACTGCAATAAAAGCGCCAATTTTCAAATGCACTGTATCAAATGATGGGAACCGAGTAAACCAATAAGCAAAAACCCACTTACCATAAAGCAAATAACAGCATCTACGGAATTATTTTAAAATTATTATTAAGGTAAATATTTCTAAGATGGGTATTTGGCTAGGAAGAAAGAAGTGTTTAACATCTGCTAATACCTCATAAATAATGAACTATTCTGTTTTGATTGTATAAAAAAAAAGAAAGAAAGAAAGACATATGCTACTTAGTTTCAGAATGAAAAAAGAAGGGTAGATGAAAGTGTCTAACAGCTATTTCAGTGAAATGGAAAAAGTTGTCAATTTCAAATCGTTTCATTTCTATCCACTTAAAATAATGACCAGCTCAATATTTAATGATGTGACAAGAGTATGTCTACGGATTATTTAAGATATTGGCTCTTATGATGCAAAACTTTGTAGAAAAACCTTAGATACATCTTACAAATGCTCGATGGGCAAATCTGTGTCTGATGTAATTAGATATGGATTAGAGAGCTGGAGGGATTTCCTGAAATGTGTTTGAAAATGTCATGCCCAACAGTAAGAAAATTCCTTTTGCTTAATTCAGTCACATGAAAAACCTTCTCAACAGTACTTGCAGACATCTTGCTAACTGCTTACTTGGCATGGAAAAACCAGTTGCTGCCTAAATCTTTGATTTAATACAAAATGATCAACTTTTACATAATGTTACTATATATATATATATATATATATATATATATATATATATATATAAAACCAGAAGAGGTAAATGCAGAGCTTGACAGAGATAATCGTTGGTTAAATGATTGATTTCATTTTTTACAGCTTATCAACCCACTGCAGATTATTCAAACCCAGAAAATATTTTTAGAGTGTAAGAATTTTGGAGGGGGTGGCATTAATAATGGTTTAGTGATACAAGTCATAATGATAAACACTTAGCAGGGGAAGATGTGGATTCATACTTTTCCCAAGGGTATTTGCACATAAGTGAATACAATGAACCCAATTGGAATTGGAACTTGGCGCTCAGATTAACAATTCTGAGCCATTATCTATAACTCCAGGTATTCCCAAGTGGTCACCCATCTAGATACTGACCAGGTTTGATATTGCTTAACTTCAGTGATCATACGAGAACAGGTGTTTAAATGTGATGTGGCCATAAATTAAAGTTGATGAAGCACTAAGTCGTTTTTATGAGATTTCTTCTTTTATGTGTTAACCAAGCTGATATCATTATTAATATATCACCCATCTAGGTACTGACCAGACTCAATGTTGCTTAACTTTGATGATCATATGGGAATAGGTATTTCCATATAATGTGGCCATAAGTGATCCCTGGTTAAAGTTGATAAAACACTAAGTCATTCTGATGAAAACTCTTCTTTCATGTGTTAACCAAGCTGATATTATTTCATCATCACCAATCAGATCCAGTCTTTTTCCCCAATTTTGATGAACATGTGTACTATCAATGAGGCTCCATGCTTTGAACATCTTTGGTTTAAAGTTCACTTCAAGACTTCAAGTGGAACTCCTATAATGCTGGGAAAAAAGTTGGCTCATTCTATTGCTTCAGGAAGTCTCAGACTCCACTTGCCATAATTTACCCTTACAAGAATCATATTAGACCAAAAACAAAGAATTATACTGTGATAACCATATCTAGGTTGAAGCTACTCACGCCTTACTTTCCAGAATTCAAAATCATATCCATGGTCTTGTTCCCCACTCTGTAACCTCTTCCCCACACATGCACAACATTGCAAGCCTGTCACTTTTTTATTGCTGTTTCCATGACATGTTCAGATGAGCTTCATTCTTTATTTCCATCAATTGAGACCTTTACAGCAAGGAAACACTATGCAGCAAAGCATTTCTTACATGTCCCAAATGTAAGAAAGGCCCACCTAAAACACTGCCCCCTTTTGGAACAGATTCTTCCAATCTTCAATTTGGCCTCTTCGTCAAGGATCAATCATCATTTCTTACTCCCTTTTCTTCCAATTCATATCACCCCCCCCCATCCAGCATTATTGTTGTTGGTAATTGTAACCCTTAACCTTATATGGTGCTTGAGCCTTGTAGTGGGTGAACTTTAGTATTTAAAAAAAAAAAAATCTTTTCCACAAATTCCTTTCTTTTGTTGCTCTAAGTACTTTTTGATTCCTTTCCAAATGCTGTTAAAACTGTGTAAGAAAAGCAAGTGCTGTTTTTTGAATTTCAAAGGTTTTTGATTGATTATAATCTATTCCTTTCAAAACCTTCATAGAACTATTCACTGACATGATGTTTGCCTTGTGACATTTGACAAAATTACTATTGCTGTTTACATAAAAAAAATAAGAGTTGCCGTTTTTTTTTTTGTTTTTTTTTTTTTTACATTTGAAATTCATATTTGCTTGACAAGTAGAATGAAATTTCCAATCAACTTATTCCACAATGCAATATAATCTTTCTAGTATTAATAGATAACTCATATTTCACAATATAATGAAAATAGAAACTTAAAGGTTTGTTTACTTTAATCTTTATTCATAATTATATAATAAACAGAGTATTTGTTCTATCTAAAATTTCCACTACTCCATAGTCATAATAATAATAACCAATTCATTCAAAACTAGCGTAGTAACCATAAAAACCGACCAGATTATTTATATTAGACTGACATCTCTTCTTGCAACTAGATTATCTGTTTGCTTTAGCTCAAATCAAAGTATTGCAACCTGGTACTTCTGCCTATAATTAGAGTAGTTGAGTATCTGTGCTCACCATGAAAAGTCGAAAGTATTTTACACACACAAATTGCATTTCATGTGAATAGCTTCAAGAATAAATCAGAACTTGTAAGATGGTTTTTACTGTAATATTAATTTAAATATTTTCTGAACTTTAAAAAGATTAATTTAATCTTTAAATCAAATTGCATTATTTTCTTTTTTTAATTTTAATCAAATTTCAGTTTTAACAAAACTTGATAAAAATCATTAGGAAAAAAAATTTAACAAGCTTTCACTTAAGTAAACAGTGGCGTTTTATAAGCAATGCTACCAGAAAATCTTTTTCTTAAATTAAACACCCAAAATAATGAATATTAATTTTTTTTTTTTTTTTAAAGTTAATAAGGAGTCCAATAGAATAAATTCATTGTAAAAAAAAATCACTCCAATCTTACAGAAACCAAAACAAATCTGCTCATATGACGTGTTCTCTTAAAAAAAAAAAAAAATACTAAATTCGTAATAATCTGAGTACTTAATCGATAAATATGCAAAAAAAAAAATTTCAATTTTTATTACTATTTATTTTACATTTGTGATATTAGCTCAATTTTTTTTTTACAATTAATTTTCATAGCAAACTGGACCCCCCCCCCTTTCATAAAAATATTTTTTAAACTGAATCATTTTTTTTTTTTTTTTTAAATATTCGTGGTTTGGTGTGTGTGTGTGTTTACTTAGTAATAAGAAAAAAAGAACTCCACGTAAACTTGAAAATGTTGATTCAAAATCTTAAGTTATCATAGAATATATATATATATATATATATATAAAATAAACCGAAACGAAATCAACAAATAACGACAAACACGTGTTTTGCATTAGGCACCGGCTGATAATAATTTTCACATCATCCTAAGCCAAATGACAATCCAACTTTCATACTATTTAATTTTTAAAGAGTAGCCGTTAAAACAGATTTTTTTTAGTTAAGAAGATATAAACATTTCCTCTCTTAACAAAATTTCTAGTATTTTCAGTAAATTCTTATTTCGTCTTAATAAATTTCGCTTCAATGAATCTTCTTTCATTTCGTCTCAAAATAACTAATAAATTATATAGCTATATTTACTTAAATGCAACGGCTATTAAAGCTGGTATCCCTATCAATAATCATATAATAATAATGATTTATAATGTGTAGACTAGAGATATTTTAGAATGACAAATATGTAGAAGACTTTACCATTTTTTTGGCTGTCAAAATAGAAGCTTTAAAGAACAGAATGAAATCCAGAAAAAAATCTGAGAGTCAACTTAGCAACAAAAATCGATAGTAAAAGATATAAAAAGCATCAAGTCTTTTTTTTTTCTTAAGGAATTTTACTTACTCAATAATAACGGATCCAATTTATTTTAGAAAAACAAAAACGGAAAGAAACTTATTCTTGTAGAATGAATTTTTGTTTCGAAATAATGAAGGAATAATAAGTCTTAGAGGAAGAAAAAAATTATAATTTTTTTTTAAAGAAAGAAACATTAAAATTTGGAAAGAAAAATTAATGTTCAAAGCGGTTTTTTTTATTTACTTATTTTTTTTTTAAATAAATATATAAAAATAAAAGAATCTTTTTTTTTTTTTCTTAAAAGAAAAAGAAACGAGGGAAAAACGTTTGAGCTTAAAACTCGACTTCAATAGTTTGTATGTTTTGGCAAAATTATTTATTTTGTTATATAAAATACGGTTTATAAATAAATAACTAACCCATTAGCCGTATAGTGTCGATAACGAATTATTCAAATATCTTTAAAAAATAGAGGATTAATTTAAAACATAATTGATATACATTAAAAATTAAATACCAATAAAATACATCCACACTCAGAGAGGAAAAAAAAAAAAACAAAGTTATTTTTTTTTTAATCTCTGGAGAGGGTGAAAGAAAGGAAATGATATACAGGCAATAGTCGTCGCCAACTTTTACGTTAAGGACTTAAACACGCTTGGTAGGTATAGATATAATCTTACCGTTCTGTGACATCTTTATGAGAAGTCCCAGAATGAGACATACTAGCCAACTGGTTAAGTTGCTGCCTCACCGCTTGCGCCATCTTGTTGGTACGACGACACCTGGCGATCTAAACTGAGGCTAGCCTAGTGGAAACAATAAGAACCAAGGTTAGATAACTCTGCATTGATGGCACTCTCTTAATTCTCACTTAGTATCAGTTGTTGCCAAAACTATTATACTAGAACAAAAAAAAAAGAGCTCATATTTTTCCTATCTTTAATTTATAAAAAAAATGTTTCTATTTTTTTTTAAAATATAAATAAATATATTAAAGTGAAGATATGCGCTCTCGGCATATGAATTATAACTGAATGTAAAAAAAATACAATTAGCAATTTATAAGTATGACAAACTTTTTAATGATTGGTGATAAAAGAAAAATATGGGAACTTCTGTTGTCCATTTTTTTTTTTTTCATATTAAAAATCCGAACGTCCAAATTCCGAACAATAATAAAATAAAAGTTAAAAAAAAATCATGGATATACCTGTTAAATAAATCATTTGTATTTACAAATGTATGTACATGAATTTATAGCGGCATGGGACTTTGAGGTTAATTTAAAATGAACAATTGATTTACCCACTCCAAGAAGCTGAATGGAGGCAAATAACAATGAGGAAACACATGGGTAATTTTAACAAAACAAAATAAGGAATTTACATGCTTGAATTTGTGTCAGTAGCTCATTTCAGGAAAATAAATTAGAAATTTTTAAAGTCTGTAGTTTCAGTGAATTGTCATGAAGAAGAAATGTTCATGCAACAGATTAAATCATCTGACACAAAATAATATTAAAAAATGTTTAAAACAAAGGTGAGAGAGTTTGTTGCTCACAGAAGCAATGTATGATTTGTGTACATTTAAAAGTAGATGAAGAGAGATAGTTTGAAATACTTAGCTTTCTTGGATTGTTGAAATTATAGTGGGTCAGCCAATTTGTATTGGTTATAAATAGAAATAAAAACTGACCCTCTACAATTTTTACAATATCAAATGTAACAAAGACAACAACAAGAGAAATAATCAAGTAGAAGAAAATGTGAATTTGTTCAACAATAAATATTTTTTTATAAACACAACAAATACATAATATATAGTGCAAAAGTTGATAAACACAATAGAGTTCTTTGGTGTGTGTGTTACTGTAGGAATTTGAGCTACTGTACTGTATGTGTGAAAATGACAAGGTTTAGTTAGCTATATTTGTTTTTATAGGAAAATTAAACAGATGTTTTTTTTGTGTATTAAATAGAAAAAAAGTATTGTTCTTGACTCACTGATTGTTATCGCTCATTAACCAGAGATTCTTGTGGAATGGAATATTTTGTGGGAGTGAGCGTTAAGCCTGGAGATGGTTGACAAAGTTTGTTGTTGTATTGAAGATAAAGTTCATCTCCTTTGCTGTGTTGATTTCCAATGAAGTCAAGTGAATTGGTTTCAATATTTTAAGTGCCCACTGACCAAGTCGCGTCGAAGTTTGGTTTTTATTAGTTCTCTTGGTCACGTGGGGAGGCTCGTAAACATGTTTACATTTTATGGCGTCAACTAGAGGTCAAAATTTGGGTCGGTACCTTCGGACGTAGTTGACGACACCTAATTAATATTTTACAACCAATCAAAATACATCAGTTGTTATACTTGGCTGGGAGCCTCTATGTGTTTATTTTGCACAAAATTTAAGATTTTAAAAAAATGTAGGAATCTGATTCTACAAAATAAAGTTCTTTAAAGTCCCAAGTACTTGGTTAAGGCCAATAATATAATCAGCAAGTAATTTGACAAAGTCAAAAATCTGGATATGTGAAAAGAAATGAAACTTTTCACATGAGTTCAGATGCTCTTCTCTTGTTTATTTAAGTTTTTATATTTATTTTATATCAAAAAGTATTTTGCATAGGCTTGCTATTTCCTTTTCTTTCTTTTTCTAGGCTCAATGGCTAATTCCTGTGAAAACAAGGTTTTCATTGGTCCAATGAAAATTTCACATAGGCTAGGAAGTTTATTTTTGTCTTTTCCTCAGCACATTGGCCAATCTTTATGAAGTCAAAGTTTTCATTGGTTCAAAGAAAATTTCACATAGGAACATAAATTTGTTTCTGTCTTTTTCCTCAGCTCGCCCAAATTTGAAGGTAGTGAGTAAAGGGAGTTATTATTATTTTGTACTCACCACTAATTCAAAAGAGGCAAAAGGGAGTAAAAATAATATTTAGTTGTGCTAAAGTCTTTGGGTAGCTAGTTTACAGAAAAATCTGTAGTTTAAAAAATACTTTTCGTAGTTGGCTCTCAATAATAAAGCAGTGTTTGAGATAAGATTTTTTTGTCAGTGAAGATTCACTGACCATCTGAGCTGTTGTTGTTGGAGATATTTCATTTGAAGTCACCAACACATTTAACTTTAAGAGTGAGTCACTGTGCAATATGTATTTTTTGTAGAGGCCAGGAAACTCAAGGGCTGCCCTAGGTGGCACAGACTCTAGCTATGCTGCCATAATCATTATTGTCAAATTTGGCAGTACTGGGCATTATCCTGGACATATTTTATCACAAATGAATGGTTTTTATATCTTTTTTGTGCAAACCTATACCAAAATGGTGAGAAAAATCACTGAATGTAAAATATCTAACACAAACTTTTAGATACTATATTTTTGTTTTCATTCATGCCTGACTATGGTAGCTCCTTTACCCTGGGCTTGCTTCCTATGTAAGCTATGTTTCTTCCCTTTTCTTGCTACATAAAGAGCAAAACCTCATTCACTATGTATGACACTTAAAATCAACAAATATCTTATATAAATAAAGAATTAATAGATAATGAACACAATTGAAATATATGGTATAGATACCAATCAGAGAATTGGAGAGAGGAAAAAATAAGAATGTAGAATTTTAATTCTAGATCATTTCAAATAGCTAAAAATAACTTGTTCAATTTTGTGCAAAAAGTGGATCACAGAGCCTTGATATTTCTCTGACTCCTGATTGGTCAATTAATACTAATATCATGTTTTCCACTACGTCCGAATTGTATCGACCTAGTTTCTGACCTGAACGAGAATACAATTCTCCCAAAAATCTGTTTATGTGTTTCAAGCCTATCATGTGACATACAATATTATAAATATCAAACATTTTCAACTCTTTCTCTTCTTTCCTCTGTTTTTCTCAGAACCACAAATATGTAGTTCAGTGAGGAGTTTACGTCTGTCCCTAGGAAGATGCTATGACATACACACCTGCACACACACACACACACACACACATACATGTGCACAGGCATGTATGTATGAGCATTGAACATCTCAACTCATCAACTACAAGCAACAGAAACTTCTGTGAATCCAGAAAAAAAAATATACCTTCCTTAAAGTCTTCTTAACTAACGTAATTTCTTGAAAATAATACGCACCCATAAATAATACACACCCTATCAAATGATCCAAAAATTAAGAAATATATCTATCCCTATATATAATATGCATCTATAAATTTTGTCAAAAAAATAAATAAATAAATAATTACAAAGACATTTTGTCAACCTTGACATTAGGAATAAAATTGAAACTAAGTGGCTAAAATAAGAGGAAGCATAAGAAATGGAATTACTGGATGTTTTCTGGTGTTCCCAGTTTTACTGATATTGGCAACAGGAAAAACCAGAGTTGGAATTATTTTAAAATGGATTCAAGAATCTTGGGATTTCGTCAACGAGGATTTTATAAAGAAAGGTTTCAAGAAGTGTTGTCTCACGACAGCCATGGAATGGCTCTGAAGATGACATCTTTTGGCAAGAGAATGAAGAAGATGAAGATAATTTTGAACATGATGAAGATAATATTCTGATTGATAATTTGTTTAATGACAATTTAGATATCGATTCTATAATAGTAAGTGATGATGATGATGATGATGATGATGATGATGATGATGATGATGATGATGATGATGATGATTAAAATCTCAACAAATTGTTAGCTTGATATCCTCTTTGCTTCGAAATTTATAGATTTTTTATTTTTTTTGCCAAATAAAAAATGCTGTTACTGGATAAACAAATTTATTGACAAAAAAAATGTTACAATTATTATTGTTAGATTTAAAATGAAAATTGGGATAGTATTTTTCTTATTTTAGAACAACAAGTACGTATTTATTATTATAAATCAATAACAAAAATTATTTTTATTTAAACCTATTTATAATACGCACCCCTATTATCACCTGTAATTTGCAGTAAAAAAATGCAAATTGTTTTTGAGAAATTTGAGTAATTCAAATAACAGTTAAAGGTGATTACCTCCTGTTATTAATTACAACTCTTACTATATAAAAATCACACATTTGATTGCTTTGTAAATTGAAGAGTGTTTGTTATTATAAAAAGAGTTTTTGTGTTGGTTCTCTTGTTTGCTTTTCATTTGCTGACATATTTGTAAAGTAAAAAAAAAATGTACAGGTTGAATTGGGGCCATACAATACCCTTACAAGAACATATCAGATAAAATGGATAACACTGGCAAAGCAATACTTCAGCAATGTAAACATGTGCAAATGAAGATGAACACAAATTAGAGAGAGGAAAAAATAAGAACATTGTTAATTATTCATTTATATGTATTTGTAGATTTTAAGCGGCTCACATAGTGAATGATATTTTGCTGTTTATGTACAAGGAAAAGTCAAAAATTATCTACACTTTCGCCATAACATATCTTTAGACAAGAATGCAGATAATCTTTGACCTTTCCTCATAGCAACAGAAAGAATCTAGGCTACAGAAGGCAGTCTAAAGGAGCTTACCTGTACCGTTAACGTTAAACAAAGGCTTTTGAGAATGTAGTCCTTCCAGAAGGCATGGTGGAGTAATGGATAGCAGCTCAGGTTGAGAAATCAGAGAGCCAAGTTTGAATTCCAATCAAATACATTACATTCACTTATGTGCTAATACCCTTGGGAAAGGTATGAATCCTCTTCTTCTCCCCTCAGCTATGGGTAAATAGCAGAACAGACTGGGTCCTATAGCCTTGGTCTACCGCAGAAATTCATAGCAACCTACTGCGGGAAAAAAATCTCCCTCGTCAGTCATGTATCAAAAGATACATGATCGCCTAAGTGTGTATCACACATGGCACATAACTGACTGAGTCCTACGAGGTATTTTACAGTCATGATTGATTGATTTGTTTTTTATGGCTTATCAACCCTTTGCCTATTATTTAAAGCCAGAAAATATTTTTAGATAGTAAGAATTTTTTTTTAGATAATAATTAGTGATACAACTCTTACTAATTAATCCATAGCCAGTAGGAGAAGTGGATTTACACTGTTATGGTGATTTACTCATGCACACATAGACTCTCCCAACTATAAATAGGAGCAGGTACTGCCTTTAGGAGAGGGAAGTTTCCAGCAGTTAGCTCTGACAGTCGGACTGAACATTCTTGCTGTAACACTCTCATTTGTATATGTTTGTATTACTGTTTCTGTTAATATATTTGTTTAACTCAATTCCTCTCTTGTGTCTTTATTCCTGGCCTTAACAAGGCCACAACACATACCTTTCCCAAGGGTATTTGTGCATAAGTGAATATAACAAACCAATTTGAAACTTGGCTTTTTGATTAACAATTCCAAGCCATTATACTTTACACCACCCACACATCCAAGCTTACAGCAGCTAGCATCCCCATCTAGGTACTGACCAGGCTTGATGTTGCTTAACTTTGGTGATCATACGGAAACTAGTGTTTCAATGTGATGTGGCCATAAACCTAGGTTATGATCAGGGAAAATGCATGAATTCTAATCCCTCCATAAAAATTCACCTGTGGATATTGCTACCGGTCACTGAATATGCGCAGAGTTGGTGCAACCAAAGAAAAATTTGTATTTACTTTCTTGTTGGAAGGTTTAATCATTTTTTTTACCCAATACAAGGCCCAAGAGCCACTCAAAGTAGAGGGCTACTGCATGGAGTTGTATTAGCATAAGAAAGGGCAAAACGTGAAGTTCTTGGGATAGGAAAGATAACAGCTAATTCTAGACATGCAGAGGTCAAGATTTAATAAGTGAATAGCATTTCAGAGTTCGAGCAGAGATGTTAGAAGTATAACGTTGAAGCAGACTTCAGAAGAACCTGGAAAGCCAATCCTAAACAGGAAACACGGGATAAACCGCTATTCCTGTTCAAAAGAGCAGGAAGGACTGTGATCCAGACAATGGAGACATTAGAAGTACAGAGTTGAAGTAGACTTTAGAAGGAATCAGGATCTCAATCCTAAACTGGAAACAAGGGACAAACCTCTACTCCTGTTCAAAAGATCAAGACTGTGATCCAGACAATGGAGACATTAGAAGTATAGAGTTGAAGTAGACTTTAGAAGGAAAAGTAACTCAATCCTAAACTGGAAACAAGGGACTCCTGTTCAAAAGATCAAGAGTTATTCAGACAATGGAGACATTAGAAGTATAGAGTTGAAGTAGACAGAAGGAAACGGTAACTCAATCCTAAACTGGAAACAAGGGACAAACCTCTACTGCTGTTCAAAAGATCAAGACTGTTATTCAGACAATGGAGACATTAGAAGTATAGAGTTGAAGTAGACAGTAGAAGGATCTAGGATCTCAATCTTAAACTGGAAACAAGGGACAAACCTCTACTCCTGTTCAAAAGATCAAGACTGTTATTCAGACAATGGAGACATTAGAAGTATAGAGTTGAAGTAGACAGTAGAAGGAAACGGTAACTCAATCCTAAACTGGAAACAAGGGACAAACCTACTGCTGTTCAAAAGATCAAGACTGTTATTCAGACAATGGAGACATTAGAAGTATAGAGTTGTTCTAGGATCTCAATCTTAAGAAACAAGGACAAACCTCTACTGCTGTTCAAAAGATCAAGACTGTTATTCAGACAATGGAGACATTAGAAGTATAGAGTTGAAGTAGACAGTAGAAGGATAGGATCTCAATCTTTGGAAACAAGGGACAAACCTCTACTCCTGTTCAAAAGATCAAGACTGTTATTCAGACAATGGAGACATTAGAAATAGGTTAGACAGTAGAAGGAAACGGTAACTCAATCCTAAACTGGAAACAAGGGACAAACCTCTACTGCTGTTCAAAAGATCAAGACTGTTATTCAGACAATGGAGACATATAGAGTTGAAGTAGACAGTAGAAGGATCTAGGATCTCAACTTTGGAAACAAGGGACAAAACTGCTGTTCAAAAGATCAAGACTGTTATTCAGACAATGGAGACATTAGAAGTATAGAGTTGAAGTAGACAGTAGAAGGATCTAGGATCTCAATCTTAAACTGGAAACAAGGGACAAACCTCTACTCCTGTTCAAAAGATCAAGACTGTTATTCAGACAATGGAGACATTAGAAGTATAGAGTTGAAGTAGACAGTAGAAGGAAACGGTAACTCAATCCTAAACTGGAAACAAGGGACAAACCTCTACTGCTGTTCAAAAGATCAAGACTGTTATTCAGACAATGGAGACATTAGAAGTATAGAGTTGAAGTAGACAGTAGAAGGATCTAGGATCTCAATCTTAAACTGGAAACAAGGGACAAACCTCTACTGCTGTTAAAAAAGATCAAGACTGTTATTCAGACAATGGAGACATTAGAAGTATAGAGTTGAAGTAGACAGTAGAAGGATCTAGGATCTCAATCTTAAACTGGAAACAAGGGACAAACCTCTACTCCTGTTCAAAAGATCAAGACTGTTATTCAGACAATGGAGACATTAGAAGTATAGAGTTGAAGTAGGCTACAAGAAACTAGCAACAAGTGATAAACCTCTACTCCTGTTCAAAAGACTGAAGAGGAGTGTGAACCAGATAATATGGTTATGGTATATCTGTTTTGTTTTTCTTGGTCTAGAAGTTAGGGTAAATAAGGATAAGCATTGTTATAATGGTTATGCTCAAGTGAGCCTTGCGCTGAGTTGGAACAACCAAAAAAGGCTTGACTTACTTGATAGGTTAAGGTTTTGGAAGCTATTTGTGAACACCATGCACTGGAAAGTGGAAAGACAGAATCAGTCATCAGTGAATTGGCGAAACTAATGTGTCCCAGCAGGACCTAAATATCTTTAGAATCACAGAATCAGAGATAAACTCGATAATAAATTAATCCTGAGAACAATTGCTTTATCTTTCCTCTGGTATCCTCATAATCTAGTATTCTTAACTCCTCTTCTTACATTCATACAACAGCCTCATTTAACAACCCTCTACCTTGAGTAGCTCTTGGGCCTTGTATTGGTGAACAAATATATATATATATATATATATATATATAAAATTAAATAATTAAGAAAGGGACAACCTTAAGGTTCCATGACTATAAGTTATTTCCCCAGAAAAAATATTTTTCCTGGTTCATCAGGTCACATCTCTAGTTACAAAGGAATTTGGTTTCTTTTATTTTTAATACAAGTTTTCGAGGGATAGTTTGAGATTGATATAAGGTGACAAAGGGGGTGGGAGGAGAGGACCGTAGAATGATCTAAATTAGAAATGGAAGGTAGGGATAGGGTTGTTTTTTTAAACCATATATATATATATATATATATATATATATAGACAGAAGGTAAACTTATATAAACAACTTATATATATATATATATATATATACATATATATATATATAGACAGACAGAAGGTAAACTTTTCTTTACCAATGCATTTCCTACCCAGAGAGACTTTATTAAAGTAAATGTAAGGATTTTATTTTGCAACGTGTATTTATAAAGAGAAGTAAAGTAGAGGAAAGTGTGTAAGTCAAGCTAAATTATGGAGGATGCTAAGTGATGTCATTTAATGCCTAATAAACGAAAGTGAATAAATGTTTTTATTGTTGTTGTTGAATGTTTAATTTTCTTAATTTAATTGGAAAACTTTAGAAATGGTCTACAAGAGTTTATGGCAAATAAAGGCTACCGTGTGGAGGATGTCACTTTAAAAAACAAATGAATAACTGTAGACCTTTGTTTAAACAACAGTGAAATAATTTTTTAATGTCAGTTACTTTGGTCTTTTTTCTAAACTTTAAAATGTGGGAGGTATTTTCTGCTGTACCCTGTATATATTTTTTCTTGGTAAATACCCATATTTGAGTAGATACTGTTTTATTCTAAATGGTATTTATTTCATCTACCAGCCTGCATACTTGAGAAAACTTAAATAAAATGTGCCCTCCAGCAGGATTCAAACCCAAGTCCCCCTTTGCAGGAGAAACCACCATCTGATCCAGCATTCTTTAACTGCTCTCAATCAAGCAAGGTTCTATTGGCCTTTAAAACACACACATTCAGATTTTCTCAAAAGGCTTATTAGCTAACTTTTGTATTCAAAAAGTAAACAAAGCAATTTCTAAAGAATTAATGAATTTTTTATTTTTTAATTAGATATATTTTTTATTACTTCAAACATTATTTTTAGGGGATACCCATATGTGAAGCTCTTCAAATATGGGTATTGGCCTAAGGCCAACTGAAAGTCAAGGTAAACTATAAAAGATGCTAATTGATGTAATTTAATGTCTAATAAATGAAAGTGAATAAATATTGTTATTGTTCAAGGACACAGCACAGTGGATAAAAGTGCTGGTCAAAGTGATCCAGTGACTTGACCCAAAGAGTTGTGAGTTCAATACCTGGCCACAGCAGAGGTGAAGAAAATCTTGGAGAGTTGAGTTACTGAAACTGAGATATCCAGAAAAGGCATGGCATGTGGAACAAGAACAGTCTACCTCAGTGAACTAAATAGAGGGGTCATGTCAAAATTCTAACATATATCAACTGAAGAAAGGCCAGAGCATAAATTGGTTGAAACGTTGTGAATATGACAATAAAGATGAAGATAACAGTCCAAACAATGTAAATAGTGTTGTTATTGTTGTTGTTGGATTTTTATTTTCTTATATGTTTATATATATTTGTATATATATATTTATATTTAACAAAATACATTGGTAAAGAAAAGTTTTCCTTTCGTCTTTATTCCTATTGTCTTTTTGCAGATAGGCTTCATTTATTTAATATATAATTATAGCGATTTTCCAAGAGTAGCTTAGATGTGGCACAAGGCGGAAATTAGGGGGTACCCAGTGAGGATCGAACTCACTACTCAGTCGTAAATGTTCTAGCAAGCCAAGCTTGCTAACCATTACACTGCCTTTAATATATAATTATATCTTAATTTTTATACACAGACACACACACAGGTACATATGTAATGACAATATAAAAGATTGTGCATGCAGCCATGCCACCCCCCAAAAAATGCAAAAAAAAGAAGAGACATGTAAAATTAAACAAAAAGAGTTACTAAATACATACTTTTAGACTGCATTTAAGAATTCTACCAATTTAGTTATACAAGGAAAAAGCCCTATTTCCAACACAATTACATAGCGATATCATTTTTTTTAATCATTTCACCCCAAGCAAGGCAGTAAAGCCACTAAGATACAAGTGCTTAAATAGTCTGAAAGAACAAGAAAAAAGAGAAACATTATTAAGGAGTGAGAACAATATATGAGTAATCAAGAAAACAGTAGATAGTGATTGACTGTTTGAAGATCAAAGTTGGTTGAAAAGCGTGTAGCCAGAAGAGAGTTCCACAATTGAGAAGTGCGAGAAAAGAAACTGCTACCATAGAATTATGGTTACATTTAGCCAATTCAACCATAAAATGTAGTTCAACCTTGCAACCAATCTAGTACAGCACTTAAATTCATAAAGTCTAAGTTGCATCGTAAAGAGTTTATCTGAATAATTAACATGAAAGTATTTATATAAACAGCACAGAGAAGCTGCATTATGGTGTTGGGAAAGTGACTGACGCCAAGATGCCAGGTTGGGACCAATAATGTTGCTGATTTTTCTTTGGATTTTATCAAGAATCTCTAAATATATAGCAGGAGCACTGGACCATATGTGGCAGCAATTTTCAAAGCATGGGTGAATGGTAGACTTATAAATATGTAAGATAGATTTTGGAGAGAAAAATTGTCTAGCATGGCACTGTGAACTAACTTTCTTAGTAGCAATCTTAGCAATGGAATAAATATACTCTTTTCATTTTCAGAATTTCATATTTCAGAATTTTAGCCTGAGAAGACGCAACGAGTTAGTCTTCTGGAGATTAGTATCTGTCATGCTGATAACAAAACCAAACTTTATTTTCCATCAGGTAACAAACAATATTTCCAAACAAGCCAAAAAGATTCCACAATACAAAATACACTGTTTAAATCAAAATGTCTATTCGTTGGAAATTAACATCACCATGTGAAATATTTGATCATTCAGAGAAAGCTAAAACCCTATTTTTCTCAAGCCTACTTTTGGGAAAATTTTCTTATAAAAAATCCGCAGATTTTGACTTTCAAAGATCAGAGTTGTGGCTGTCTTCAGGCCATTTATATGAATCAGCTGCAACAACAACAGCTTGTATGGTCAGTGAATCTTCACTGGTGATTATAAGTTGGGGACTTCAAACAAATCATCTCCAACAACAACAAAGATGGTCAGTGAATCTTCGCTAATGAATTTTTTCAATCACAGATTTTTTTTGTTTACCAACTATTTAAAAGTCTTTTTTCAACCACAGGTAATTTATGTGTACCAACTATTTAAAAGCCTTTTTTCAACCACAGGTAATTTATGTGTACCAACTATTTAAAAGTCTTTTTTCAACCACAGGTAATTTATGTGTACCAACTATTTAAAAGTCTTTTTTTCAACCACAGGTAATTTATGTGTACCAACTATTTAAAAGTCTTTTTTCAACCACAGGTAATTTATGTGTACCAACTATTTAAAAGTCTTTTTTCAACCACAGGTAATTTATGTGTACCAACTATTTAAAAGTCTTTTTTCAACCACAGGTAATTTATGTGTACCAACTATTTAAAAGCCTTTTTTCAACCACAGGTAATTTATGTGTACCAACTATTTAAAAGTCTTTTTTCAACCACAGGTAATTTATGTGTACCAACTATTTAAAAGTCTTTTTTTCAACTACAGATTTTTTCTGTGTACCGACTATTTAAAAGTCTTTTCTAAAATACATATTTTTTTCCTCGTATCAACTTTTTAAAAGTCTTTTCTCAATCGTAGCAAATGATTTAATTAACAGGTATAACCCTATTTTCTTTGTTTTTATTTTAACCTAAACATTCAAATTGTTTAGAATTTGGACATTTAGATTATTAATATAAAAACCTGGACCACTGAATTTTATATTGAATTTTCTTACTTTACTATTTATTAGACACAAAAATAAAAAAAAATTTAAGCAACTTGAGTTCTAATTCTTGCACAAAATTTAAGCAATCTGGTTTGATTATTGGTCAAAATTCTATGTCATGCATTAAAAAATATTGTGTCTTCATCCACTTTTCTTTTCAAATGTATCATTTAAATTAGAGCTGTCTGCTCCTCAGAGAACGAATACATGACTGACCTAATGGACAGTAGGAAAAGGAGAAAAAAACCTGTGTCAACCATATCACCACAGCACCGAATCTGGATCAGACCTTCCCCTGCAGCTGCTATGGCCGGATCTGCCTATCCTACACTGGAGTGGTCAGCCACCATTAAGATTTCAGCAGAAGAAGACAGCCCCTTTCTTAGAGTTTCAATCGTGAAGCTAAGCCAAGAAACAAAACAGTCATTTAAAAGAGACGACTGTATACTTTAATAATTTGTTTTGGAGGAAGCAAGCCATAATAAAGAATTCTCTTTTAATTCCATTGAGTACAGAGAACTTTCGTTTTTTTTTCACTCATGAGAATCTGTTTAGGCTGAAATATTGACGGCTGTTATAATCATGATTTTCTTTGTTTTAGATTCTTGTCATAGCTTTTTTTGTCATGATGACAGATTTTGTCCAAAAATGATTTTTTTCTTTCTGTTGTTGAGCAGGAGGATCTAACAAATGTTTAAAAGCTAACCAACAGTTCATTCCCAAAGTTCATGTGCAACACATTTTCCAAGCTTATGAGTTTTTCTAAGGTTTTTAAATTAATTAATTCAGTTCACAGTTAGCTGATTACACATTTTCTATGAATTTAATTGATCCACCAACATATCTATCTATCTATCTATCTATCTATCTATATTCATTATCTCCCTATCTCAATCTATTCATTATCTATCTTGATCTTTTCATTATCTATCTATCTATCTATCTATCTATCTATCTATCTGTTATAGTCGAACAAACCTATTCTTTAGTTAATAGACTCCCCCACCTATAATAAGTGGAAGTAGTAATAGTAACGAGGAGTCGCTCAGTGAGTTGGTCAGTCAGTCGATGTCGGACGACCGTTAGTCAGATACTAAAAGTATCAGCGACCACAACTAGATTACTGCGTCATACCTATTATATGAAGTTCCTAACGGTTTGTACGTCGAACCTACTTTAGGACCGACTTAGTACAAAATACAAGCCTCCACTGTGAAATCACTCCATAACACTATCTATCTATGTATGTCTGTCTGTCTCTCTCTCTCTCTATATATATATATATATATATATACACTATTTACATTATTCGTACTATTGTCCAAAAGTCCAAATAATGTAAATAGTGTACATAATACTTCATCTCAGAAATATATATATATATATATATATACACACACACATGCACACACACACACACACACATACATATATATATATGTATATTAACACACAGCACACATACATATAGTGAAGATTATCCATCTATGCTTCTTACAGAATGTAAGTATAGTAGATTGATGAAAGAATTTTGAAAATGACAGCATAATAATAATAATAATAATAATTATTATTATTATATATCATTAAACCATTAGATAAAATAGAAGTATATTTAATATTTTTTCTCATGCTTCTATTTTGTCTTATGGCCTAATAATATACAATATTATTATTATTATTATTATTATTATTATTATTATTATTCTGTCTTTTGTGATTTTCTTTCATTGACTATTATATATTCATATATAGCAGGCAAATATACATACATACATATATATATATATATATATATATATATATATATATATATATATATATATATATATATATTTAAACAAGTTTTATTAATTTCCACTAACAAGGTTTGTCTATTCAACTTTTTATGATATATTTCCAATTTCCAAATGAGGTGTTGTACATCAGGATTGAAGTTATGAATAAATTGTCCAAAGTCCATGTTTGTTTTTAGGGTTATATTCAAATAGTACTTTTTTGACTATCACAGTCACTGTCAAGAATGGGTGTTAACAATATCAATTCTTGAACTTTGGACAACTGATTCATAATTTCATTCCCAATGTACCACGCCTCATTCATACACTCTAAAAATAATTTCTGGCTTTAAATAACCTCTAAAAGGTTCATAAGCTGTAAAAAGACAATCAATGAAGCTTTGGGGATTTTCCCACTTGCAAAAAAATTATCAATTAAAAATTCTTTAAGTGCACAATAAAAAAAAGATCTCTTCATGCGACATTGAAACAGAAAGAGATTTTTTATTTACAATAATATTTTGTTTATATTTCTGAGATGAGGTATCGTAATTATTTACACTATTTACAATGTTCTAACTGTTATCCTCATCTTTGTTGCCATGTTCACAATGTTTCGGCCATCAAACACTCTGGCCTTCTTCAAGTGATTGGAATTTCAAACTGAACCCTTCAATAATGTCTACCGGGGTAGATTGATCTTGTTCCATTTGTCATGCCTCTTCCAGGTATCTAAGTATGAGTTATTTCCCTTCAAGGACTCCTGGCCCAGTGGATAAAAGCATTGGTTGAAGTAATCTAGTGACTTGACCCAAAGAGTTGTGAGTTCAATATCTGGACACAGATGAGGGGGAACAAAAAATTAGAGAATCCAGTTAAAGCAAAGTAACTGATACTGAGATATCCAGAAGAGGCATGGCACGTGGAATTAGAACAATTTAACCTGGTAAATGAAATAAAGGGTTTGGTTTGAAATTCCAATCACCTGAGGAAGGTCAGAGTGTACAACTGCTGAAACGTTGTGAATATGGCAACAAAGATGCCGATAACAGTCTGAACATTGTAAATAGTGTAAATAATATTTTATATGTATTTTTTTTTTAATCTATTCACTCCAAGCAAGGCAATAACACCACTAAGATGTAAGGGTCTACTGGAAGTGAAAGTGAAAGAAAAAACTTTACAAGGAAGCAGAAGTTTCAGAGTTTAGGCAGAGGGGTTAGAAGTATAAAGTGGAAGTAGAATTTAGAACGAATCAGAAATCAAATCTTAAACAGGAAACAAGGAATTGATCTCTACTCTATGAATTATTTAATGCTGAAATCTAAATATTTTGAACACAATTTTATTGCTTCAACTAAATATATACTATAGATAGGAATTTTTGGTGATTTTACTATGAGTAGGTATTGTTAATAATTTCTTCTAAATATATACTATAGATAATTATTTTTGGTGATTTTACTATGAGTAGGTATTGTTAATAATTTCTTCTAAATATATACGATAGATAGATATTTTTGGTGATTTTACTATGGGTAGGTATTGTTAATTTCTTCAAAATATATACTATAGATAGGTATTTTTGGTGATTTTACTATGACTAGGTATTGTTAATAATTTCTTCTAAATATATACTATAGATAGGTATTTTGGTGATTTTACAATGAATAGGTATTGTTAATAATTTCTTCTAAATATATACTATAGAAAGGTAGTTTTTGTGATTTTACTATGAGTAGGTATTGTTAATAATTTCTTCTAAATATATACTATAGATAGGTATTTTTGGTGATTTTACTATGAGTAGGTATTGTTAATAATTTCTTCTAAATATATACTATAGATAGGTATTTTTGGTGATTTTACTATGAGTAGGTATTGTTAATAATTTCTTCTAAATATATACTAAAGATAGGTATTTTTGGTGATTTTACTATGAGTAGGTATTGTTAATAATTTCTTCTAAATATATACTATAGATAGGTATTTTTGGTGATTTTACTATGAGCAGGTATTGTTAATAATTTCTTCTAAATATATACTATAGATAGGTATTTTTAGTGATTTTACTATGAATAGGTATTGTAAATAATTTCTTCTAAATATATACTATAGATAGGTATTTTTGGTGATTTTACTATGAGTAAGTATTGTTAATAATTTCTTCTAAATATATACGATAGATAGGTATTTTTAGTGATTTTACTATGAATAGGTATTGTTATTTTATTTCCTTTTTTTTTAACTATCTGTATATGTGTAAATAATTATGACTATATCATGTTGAAACAACAGTTCTTGTCTGATCACTGATTTAAGCAACGTTGAGACTGGTCATTACCTAGGTGGGTGACTGCTTCAGAATACCAGGTGCTGTAAGCTTGGATGTGCAAGTGGTATGATAGATAACAGCTTGGATTAAGAAATCAGAGAGACAAATTTGAATTCCATTTATTTGGAGAGATAGATTCATACCTTTCCCAAAGCTATTTGTGTGTACAAATAGCTTTGGGAAAGCTATGAATCTATCTCTCCTCCTCCCAGCTATGGTTTAAACAACAGGACAGACTTGGTCCTATAGAATTGATCGGCAACCAGTCTGCTGCAGAAAGTAATGGCAACCTATTGTGAGAATTCTTCTGTCATGAATTGAAAAGAGTCATGAATGCCCAAGCACACATCACACATGGCATGTAAGGAAGGAAGGAAGGAAGGAAGGAAGGAAGGAAGGAAGGAAGGATGTGTGTAAATCAGTGGTTTGGTGATGCCTGGGGCCAACTCTGTGATTTTATGCCCCCTAAGATTCAAGTAGGGTGTCTTATAGGGCCCATTACTGAGAAATGTGAGAAATGAAGACATTTTAAATATATAAAAACAGATAGAACATGAAATAAACAATTTATTTAAAACTTGCAGTAGAGCCTGGCATTGCCCGAGGATGTAACAGTAAGAGATAGATCAAGTATTGACCATCATAAAGACTGAAAAATAAAATTGACAAAGATTATTGTTTAAGGTTGACGAACATTCATGTCTTAATTAGTTTTAGTTTTTTTTTTTACGAATTGGTCAAACTCAAACAAAAACATTGTTTTCAATCGTTATGATTGAATAGAATTTTATTATAAATAATTGTCTTGTAAATGGAATTTTTAAAGCATTCTCTATGTAAAAATAAAGAAAAAAGTGTGCAAGACAATAAGAAACACTACCTGCCAAAAAAAAGTGAAGTTTTGTTGAAATCAGTTGAAAAATGTAGGAAATCCGATCCTATATATAAAATGAACACACACACACACACACACACACACACACACACACACAAACAACCTACATTTTTATAAGTATAACTCGATATGAGTTGTCCCCCTTTCATTCTCGCGATGCCTCTTAATCGTGTTTTCAAATTGATTTTGTGCAAAAACAATTGTGTTTTTCCAATATTTGGTGCTGTCAGAACCACCGCAAGGTAATTTTACGTAGTCCTGTGAAGTTTTGTTGAAATCGGTTGAAAAATGTAGGAAATCCGATCCAATATATAAACGTATGGACACACACACACACAATCTGCGTTTTATAATAAGATTTCAAAAACTAAATTTTTATTTTACTCTTTGATTGGATGCCCTCCTGATATGGAGGCACAGGAATGTTGCATCCTTTGCACCACCCACCCACCTGCACGCTACTGGTATAAATACTTTCTCCTTTTTTTTCTTTTGTGAATTATGTTCTTTATATAAATAAGTATAAAACTTCTTCATGCATTGAATTCATTTCTTCTGAGAGTCTTCATCTCATCGGCAGAAATTCGTAACTCCTCTAACCACAAATTGATAATCAACAGTGACCTCGTCCATTACAAATCTGTAGCATCTACTTTGCTATAAGTGGCTGAAGAATTCTAATGAAATATGTGCCGGTCATTTGCACAGATCCCTTTCATCCATCTTTTTCTTTGGCTAGTGTTATACTCCGCTTCAAATTAGATCTTTTTCTCATTCATTCTACATGTTGGCTGGATGTGAACACAAAAAAAAAAAAAAATCTGAATTAAAAATTTGTCCTTTGCGCAGGGCCTCTGAGCAACACATCTAGCCCACAAATCTCTTCAAAAATATAAAATAAAAACATAAAATAAGCCAATTATGAATGTTGCCACCAGAGAAAAAAACATGAGTAAAAGATAAACTTAAGAGCCTCTACAATTTGCTTTTAAGAAAGCCAGTCATAAAAGACTTGGGCAGAACGACCAACTGCCAACACGCAGCAGGCTCTTGATATCACTACTATGACCTTGGTCAACCAACTCAACACACATATCCACTCGAGACCCACCCTCTTCCAAATCGCCACACTTCACCCATATACAGACATCCCACTTGCATCCTCTATATTGGCAAAGACAGATTTGTGGCAAATGGCAAGCTTCACTAAGCCATTCCAGGCCTCCCTTGACATCACCATTGTGACCTCAGTCAACTGACCTGACAAACACATCAACTCCAGGTCTTACCAACTCTACCCTTCTTTCAAAAGCTGGCTCCTTTGTCTACATTACAGAATTCTCTGTATTCGCAATATAAAGAATTTTATATTAACAATTTTTGTCTTCTTTTTCTTTCGCTTCACCAGCAATACTTATTGTCTCGTTTGTTCTTTTGTGCTACCATACATGTGTTTATAACACTAATCTGTCTAGTTTGAGCTGCTGCTACTGGTTTTTGGTTCTTTTTTCATATTATCCATGCATAGAAGCTTGAAGGAAAATTTGGTTGAGAGACTGAAAAATTTCTATTCTTTCAAAGTTTTGTTTAGGTTTGTATATTCTTGCTAATGTACTTATCTAGTTATTAATTTTAATTTAGGTTAGTCTTGCATCAGTGTATAAATTTACAAAGGGTGAAAATTTGGATTTTCTGTATTAAGAAGGTTATTTTTTCTATTACAGCTCTATTTTTAAGCTAAACAAGGCTTACATTATTAGATTATTGTTTAAGGTTGATGGACAGGCATGTCTTAATTAGTTTTTTTTTTTTTTTTACGAATTGGTCAAACGAAAACATTGTTTTCAATCGTTATGAGTCTATCAATTGAATAGAATTTTATTATAAATAAACAGCACCATGGACTTGTAAACTGTAGCATCTGCTGAAGGAGGCAAATTTAGTCACACAATACAAAGTGCGGCAGAAATACCTCCTATACCTCCCAGAAATAGAAAAAGAAAATGTCCGCATAAAAACAAAGTGTAAAAAGTATGTTTTTTTCCTTGACACCACTGTTATTTTAACTAACTTTCATCCACTTGGCCCTGGCTGAAATAGAAATTAATTAGTTTTTTTTTTTTTTTTTTACGAATTGGTCAAACCCAAACTCAAACAAAAACATTGTTTTCAATCGTTTTGAGACTATCGATTGAATAGAATTTTATTATAAATTTTATTATATAGAATTTTATTCTAAATGGAATTTTTAAAGCATTCTGAATGTAAAAATAAAGAAAAAAGTGTGCAAGACAATAAGAAACACTACCTGTGAAAAAAAAGTGAAGTTTTGTTGAAATTGGTTGAAAAATGTATGAAATCCGATCCCATATATAAATGAACACACACACACACACACACAAACAACCTGGGTTTTATAATAAGTATAACTTGATATGAGTTGTCCCCTTTCATTCTGGTGACAGAATCGTGTTTTATCGTGTTTTCAAATTGATTTTGTGCAAAAACAATTGTGTTTTTCCAATATTTGGTGCTGTCAGAACCACCGCAAGGTAATTTTACGTAGTCCTGTGAAGTTTTGTTGAAATCGGTTGAAAAATGTAGGAAATCCGATCCAATATATAAACATACAGACACACACACACACACACACACACACACACAATAATAAGTAAAATTCTTGTAAATAAACAAACTAATAAATAAATAGTGTTTATTATTTTCATTGTCAATTCTTAAGAACAAGGAAAATGTATAAATTCACTTTTATCATAAGTTTAGGTTTTGTTACAATTCTAATCATCACTTTTTAATACAATAAACATTCCTGCGGCGTGAAGGGAGTTAAAATAAGAGCAGTATCAGTGGAAAAACCATCTTTTTGACCAGTGCTGGTGTATACTACCCTCAAACTCTTTGACCATTCCAAGTCTGATTGGGGGCCCCTGGTAGTGATTTTGTGACCCTTGCTATCTTGCCAGCATTTGCTTTTTTCTACCTACATTTATATACATTACAAAATAAAATAAACACAACTGACTATTAAAGATGAAAGATTTTCATGGATTTTGACATCATTCTTGGGACTTTTTTGTTCAAATCCATGAATTTGTTTTACTCATGCTAAGAAAAACACTATATAAAAATCCCTGTTTTTTATCCATAATATTGAATGTGTTAAAATTCTTCAATTTTTTAACAAGAAGAATTTCAAGTTGATGTTAAAAATTGCCGCAAAACATTGTTGATTTATTTAAGATGGAATGATCTATTATGAAGTGTCTCTATTTTTTATTTAGATATATTGCATTTATTTTCAATCTTTCTAGTTGAATTGTTCAACTATATTGCATATGATCCATTATTGTACATAATTAGGTTACAGTAAAATTTGTATTTTATATGAATACTACCTTATTGAGATGTAGTAGAGTGCGGGGGGCTGTATCATAGATTTGGGGTGGGGGTCCACAAGGCTCTTGCACTGGCCCTGCTTTTGGCACTTCTTTTTGGGCCAGCACAAAGGTCTAAGTTTGCTGTTAATTTTATAGATAAAATCCTTGATTATTCATGCATATACACTACAGTTCAAAAGTTTGAGGCGACTGTTGGTAATTTTTTAAACTGGTCCCAAAAGTAGTTGTTTTGTACGTTAAATAAGAGAAAACTATTATACATGGTTAAATAAAAGTGAGGCATAATTTTTTACTTGAAATTTTTTTATGATAAAAAGTAAAAAAAGCATTTTATGATTAAATTTTGCTCTCGTCAAAATATCCTCCTTTAATCTTGATTACTTCAGCACAAATTTTTGACATTTGATGCAAAAGTTTCTCAAAGTATCAGTTTGCTAATTGATTCCAGTCTATTTTCAATGTGTCTAAGAGCCCTTTACATTTTTTTTCCACTCTTCTGTCAAGTTCATCCCATGCTAATTCTGGGGGTAGCTTCAAACTTTTAAACTGTAGTGTATATAAAATCAATGTAATTGCAAAATTAATTAAAATTGCTGTTGTTTTTTTTATTGTATATCATGCTAGCTTTCTTTGCATATTTTTACTTTTTTACAACAGATTTAGTTGTATAGATAAAAATCTTAGATCACTCATGAAGAAAGCATAATGCAATTGCGAAATTACATCAATATTAGCGTCATTTTTTTGATGGTTCAGGTCAGTGACCTATAATGAATTGTAGAATTTTTATATCTTTAAACAAATCTTTTATTTAACCCTTTGGAACTAAGATATTTTTGTATGATGTAAAATAAATATTTTGTCAGTTGCTCCTGCACAATCACTTCTTTCAACACCTTCAACATATATTTTAAATCATTATCTTTTCACTGCCAGAGTAAGAAGACCAAGAGCAAAGAAATTACTAATGAGATATTTCATCAACAGCTCCAGTGCAACCAATTTATGGGTTAATTAATAATACCATTATTATCTCAAAAAAAAAAAATTTTATTAATGTTCATCCAATTCAAGACCTACTGAAAGTAGAGGATTACCATGTGGAATTTTATTAGCATAAGAAGTGGGGCAAGAATTGAAGTTCTTGGAGTTATGCAGGAAAGATAACAGCTACTTCTAGACTTGAAGAAGTCAAAATTTGATTAGTGAATAAAATTTACGTTCTGGGTTAATTAGTAAAACTTGTATCACTAAAACTATTATTATCTCAAAAAAAAAGAAAAATTTCACAAAATATTCAGATTTCAGCATTAAATAACTCATAGATGTTGATAGGATGCTGAACAGAAATGATGACCCAACCAAACAAATAAAAAACATGATTTCTTCATATACTAAATACTATCACTAAACCATTATTATCTTAAAAAAAAATTCTTACACTCTAAAAATATTTTTTGGTTTTAAATAACCTGCAAAGGGTTGATAAGTCATAAAAAACAAATCAATCAAAGAAAGCATTATGGCGCCATCCGAAGTTAGAGATTTGATAGCATAATAGACAAATTCTTGGTTCTACAAAATTAAAATTACTTATAATTTGAATATTTTTATTGTTAACATAGTGATCGTGAATCCTGTGAACCACCAGGGTTGTGGGGGCACAAACAGCAGAAGTAACGTTTCTTGGGCAAGATAGCCTGACCGAGCCCAACACGGTTTTAAATTCAGAGCTACCTTCTCCTAGACTGGTTGCCACCCAAGGCTAGAGAACCCAGCCTGTCCTGCTAATTTACCCATAGCTTGGGGGGAGAAGTAGAGGAATCATATCTTTCCCAGGAGTATTAGCATGTAAGTGAATGTAACGGATCCAACTGGAATCTGAACTCGGTTCTCTGATTTCTCAATCTGAGCTGTTATCCTTTACTCCACCATGTCTCTTCATACTCCTGTGGAAAGTTGAGTGGGTGAAGATTTGGCTTTGCCAAAATATTCAATACATCCACAAAAGAGAAAGAAAAAAAGAAAGCTGATAAAATGTAAATATAAAACTTCTGGAATTTTTGAGAAGTTTTACAAATAAAACTTTGAGTTGAGTTTCTTCTTTCGAAGACAAAGTTTTCATGTGGTCAAAAATAGACTTGTATATTTCTATATGGTGTTACTACTACTTAATCCTACGGGGTTCACCAGTATGGTATACAAAGTTGAAGGTTAGGCTCATACACAAGTAAAAGCAAAATATACTGTCTATAGTACCATTTTATTGTTGACTCCATTTGGTTACAGTGGTTAGAGTGGATGACTACCGTCGTAGTCCTTTTTGTGATATGAGAGTTCATACAGGGTCATTGTGTTTTGGGCTGACAGAAATTAATTTGTTAAATGCAACCTTTTCTTCTTCTTTCACTTCTAGAGTTGAACATCCGGCCAACTCACATCTGATGAATCTTCAACCCTTGTGTCTTGAAATGCTACATCAAACCATTTGCCTACTTCTGCTTCTGCAGACTTGGTTTTTTCTTCTTTTTATTGGGCCTGACACATCCGCATTTTCCATTTGATTTTTAGTGGGATGTGTTGTCATTGGTTGATTTTTTTTATGATGTTCACTGACCCACATAAACTATGTCCAGGTTCTGTCAGCTACCGAGGATAGGAACAATAGAAGGAAAGAAAGGAAATATGTGTAATAGAGAGAGAGAGAGAGAGAGAGAGAGAGAGAGAGAGAGAGAGAGAGAGAGAGAGAGAGAGAGAGAGAGAGAGTTTTCTTTGTCACTCTCATAGTGAAAAGGAAAGTGTATATTTCTTTATGGTGTTACTACTACCTAATCCTACTACAGACTTGACAACGATTGATTTCTGATTTGATTTTGACTAAGACTGACTATATGATACTGTTGTGTCTATTAAGTAAATAAAAATTAATTATACTGTCACAAATAATTATAATAAAATAATTAGACCGGCAGCCAACACAAGGTTTGACAAAAATTTTGGCACTTTTATTTTTCAGGCCACAATAATAATATTTGTCCCTTCTTATCAATTCTAACCAAAATTCGAGGTAAGAAAACTCCAAATTTTTTTTCTTATTTTTTTCAACTAAATTATTTGGACATATAAAAGATATATAAGAAAGACTGAAATTATTTGTTTTGTTTTGGTTTGTTTTGTTTTACGGCATATCAACCACAATGGGTTATTTCATGCTGACAAAATTTCCTTTTTTTCAAAAATGTATAGCTAATAATATTTTCTTTAAAAAAATGTATAGTTTGGTTTGTTTTGTTTTGTAGCATATTAACCTCAATGGGTTATTTAATGCTGACAAGATTTTTATTTCTGGTAATATTTTCATTTTTCAAATATTTATTGCTGATACTAATTTTTTTTTTTAAAAGTATTTCTGGTATTAAAATCTATTTTTACACTTTCATAGTGTTTTGAGTCAGGTTGTGGGGGGGTCAACAATTTGCCCATAGCTGGACCATAACAGGTGCTGCCACCCCGGGTTGGGGTAGACCTGGGAACACCAGCTCCTCAAAACCTCCTGATCAGAGGCCTTGCTGTCGGACGTAGTTTATCGTCTTACCCAGGACGTGGATGCAGTTTATCGTCATACCCAGGATGCTGAAATTATTTGAACACATTATATAAAAGACATACAAGAAAGACAGTATACAATTTTCCTATTCCTTACCTTATCATTCTGTGAGATTCTGATCCATATTTGATCCCAACTCACAATTTACTCATTATTACTGTCTCTCGGGTCTCTAACATGACATAACAACCATTGTCAACCAGATAATACCTGTTTTGTTGTTTGCATGTCTTGCTGTTTCTCATAAATGTTAGGGGGTTATAATTATTTACCCAGAGTTATAACTCCCTAACAATACATTGTCGAGTAAGCAAAAATGAACAGTATCAAATCAAAAGAGCAAATGACAAAAATAAACACATAATCCTTCTGGATTTCAAACATACTTCACATTTTCAATTTAATAAAAATAAATAACCAATAAAATCAGCTCTTGCCAAAAAATAAACACAGGCTTCTGGAGCCTATATGAGGCCATAAAAGCCAAACATTCATTCAACTTGGCAGAAGGACTGACAGCAGTAAAGGAGACACAAGTCAACCTTCTTTCTTCCTCACTAAAAATCTATTTATGTTCATTTCCTTTTGAGTCAAAGAGAATAATTTTTTAACTTTCATTTCATGATAAAGTCATTACACTTAAAATTTGTGTATCTTATGTTTAATTAAATCATCATTTTATTTGAACACACGGCAATCTTTTCTCTCATTTTTTTATGCAACAAACAGTGACCCATGGAATCTTTCCCCAACAATATTGGATCCTGCTTACATTAAAAGCATGGACCCCATGTTCCACAAAAATATTTAACAGAAATGTTAAGTTCTGTTTGAAAGAAAGTATGTTGCTTGAATAGTATAGAATTTATATTAACTTAATAACTATAAATACCTTTTTTTTTACTAATGTTGCTAATACAAAGCCCAAGAGCCTCTCAAGGTAGAGGATTACTGTGTGGACTTATATTACTATAGGAAAAAACAAGTGTTATGCATATAGAGCTGAAGCAGATTTTAGAAGAAACTGGAATTTTAATCCTAAACAGGAAACAAGAGATAAACCTTTACTTCTCTTCAAAAAAGTGGGGAGGAGTGTGAACCTGACGATAGGTGAACCTATCTATTTCTACTGGTCGAGGAGAGAAAAAAAATGAAATAAATAGTGAATAAAATTTCAGAGTTCAGGTAAAGACATTAGAAGTAAAGAGCTGACGTATACTTTTCAGAAGGAACCAGAAACCCAATCCTAAACAGGAAACAAGAGATAAACCTCTACTCCTGTTCAAGTGAATGGAGAGGAGTGTGAACTGGATGATAGCTGAACCTATCCACTCTAAAAGCTGAAAATTGCCGATTAATAATTTTATATATTTCTGTCTGAAGTTTTGGGATGAGAAATTATCATTATTTAAATGTGGACTATTATCCTTGTCTTTGTTGTTGTTATCATGTTTTGGCAGTTGGGTCCTCCAGCCTTCATCACGATCTGGGTAACCATAGGGAATTTTTAGCTGAACCCTATATTTAATCTATGGGGGGGTCGATTGTAAATTTGGAAATAAATCTTTTTATTTAAAACTTTATAAAAAAATTATCAAAATATATAAATCAACTACAATGCAATATTTATTATTGACCATATTATAAATAACTATAGAACAAGTAAATTTGAATAAACATATAACATAAAACATAAAGTAAAAGAATGTTTGGTTCAGAGGGGAAGAGATTCTCTCAACCTATTTTAGTGAAGTTATATGGTAAGAGCAAATGAAAGAAATGACTGGAAAATGTATTTTTCAAAAATTTATAATTATAGTTACTCATCGTTATGTGTTATATTTAAATTTTCTTATTCACAGACATTTTTATCAATTTATGATTAAAAAAAATTATTTTCATATTTATTTCTTTATAAAGTGTTAAATAATAGACATTTCATTATAGTTGGTTCATATATTTTTATAATCTTGTTAATATAAAATTATTCTTGTAAATAAGCAATCTCATAAATAAATAGTGTTTAATATTTTTGTTGTAAATTTTTAACAAAGAAAATGTATAAATCCACTTGTTTTGAATTAAAATTCTAATCATTGCTTTTTAAAACAATAAAAATTATTGATGGACTCAAAAGTGTACTCAGTAATAGTGGTGTCAAGGGAATAACTGTCCTTTTGACACACTGTTTTTTTGTGGGTACAAAGTTTAAAAAAAAATTCAATTATTTTAATATTTTTTAATTGCTAATATAATACTTTTAATGATTTTGTTTTTTCTCTTTCAATGCAACAAATAAAAAGTGTCTGTTGTAAGGAAAGATTGTTAGCAAACCATCCTTAAATGACTATTTTGATAGTAAAGTGAATATGATCCTCACAGGGTGCTCTAGTCTTGTAGCATTGTGCTAGATAACGGTAAACAACTTTGTCATCAACATCCCTTCTGCAATGACTGGGTGTGGTTGTAGGATTTCTGCATGACTGAACACTTGACCGCGTCATCACTGAACTGGCTACAGGCATAATTAGAGAACAAAGTCTACCCATTGTGTTATGTGACTATTGATCCTATAAGAAAGTTCAGCTGCCCTTTGACAGGTCTTGTTTTTAAATCCTCCACACCAGAAAGGCCTGATGGGGGGACTGGTTTTGTTGTCAATGCCCTGAACATGCTGCAATTAGTACCGACTTACATGATACCAATAGCACTTGTAGAGTGACCTGACATAAGTAAATATCACAGACGCAACAAATAAACCACAAAAAAACAAATAAAGTATAAGGTAATCTACTTAACAGATTTTAAAATTCATAAACCATTTTCTTGTTTTCATTTTTATATAAAACAAGCAGTCATAAATAATGGTGAAATACAGCCACAAATGTTTATTAATTTAGACCTATGTAGAATTAAAAGTTGCTTTGTTAATATAACTTTTAGGAAAGTCATTTAGAGTAACTGAAAAGAAAACAATAGCTATTTGTGAATATAAAAATATATATATATATATATATATATATATATATATATATATTTCATAAACTGCCACTTTTCAGCCTTGTGCCATATCAAAGCTATGCTTAGTAAATTGCTTCATAGGCTTCTACATGACCATAAAATGCATAATATTTTACAGTGAATATATTATTTAAAAATATCAAGACTATTAAATACTAAATGAAATCTCAAATGGATATATATAGAGAGAGTATTTTAAAAATACATTTTTTAAAAGTTTAATGAATGAGTTTTATAAAAATCATTGAAAAATATAAAACTGTAAAATTTGTAACTATTCATAATTTATTCTATTATTATTCTAATAAAGCGTGTCAGGTTTTAAAAATTACTGGTGTTATTTAATAAATTAATTTTAAAATATGACAATGTTTATAAATTAAAAATAAATAAAATTAAGAAAAAAAAATTTTTTGTGAATTAATTTGAGCAGACAAAAATATTGAAAATAAACCATTTAAAAAAAAACGAAACGTTTTTAAAACGTGATTAAGAATTGTTGTCATAATTTTAGGAGTCATTAAAAAGCCGATTATTTATACGAATTTATTACTTAAAAAAGTATGAGCCAATTTTTGGTGGGTAGCCCCCTTCTTGTGAAGAGTGAAGTCACAGTCGAAGGCCCTGAGGAGCCAGGCTGAATAAGTATGTCGTGATTATCTCCCCTGATCAAAAGGAAGGAGAAGGCAAGAGGCTAACTTCGCGGAAAATAAAGTTGTGTTGATTATTATGGGATGGTAATGGTGGGCGCGTGATTTTGAACGAATGCAGAATGCCTGCTGAGGGAACAGGTCAGTATTTTATTCCTGTAGCATCCACTCGAAACTTTGTCAATCGCTTCCCGACGTGGAGCAATGCCCGATCAGGCCCTGGACGAGGGCTAAAACCGTCCATCAGGCTTTGTGTAAGGAGATAAAAGTCCATGTTTTTCCTTGTCCTCCTCCTGCTTTTAAGGGGAGTCGAGGCGGAAAAATATGGCAGCAACTATTAAAACAGTACCGAGGCTTACTGAACGTACGGACCAAAGTTGCGTGTCGTCCCCGCTCTTTTGTCTGTCCTTTTTTGATCAGTGAAGCTCCGATTTTGTCTGAGATTTGTAGCCTAGTGATTTCTCTATCCAGAAAAGTGAGTTTTGTTCGTTCTTGTCGTGTCTGTCGTCGGTTTTAGTCGCCTTTTTTGTATCGGAGGCGTGTGATATACAGTTCAAATTTCCCTGCACTTACGGCCAGGCTAATGGCGCGTCATTTGAGTCGTCGTTCTTAATGTCGCAGCCTTATTTGTCCTTGGCTGTCGGTTGGCATTCCAACGGATCCCAGCTGTTTTTAGGGTGCACCAAGGGCCCAATCTAGGGTCCAATTTCATCATCAGAACCCAACCTTCTGTCTTTTTTTGGACCCGATTTTTAAACAAGGCTTCTTGGTTTTCTATGTCCAGCCAACTTAGCAGGGAAACAAACAACATGGCGGTTACATCATAATATTTTTCGATAACATATCACTTTATATTTGATTATATTTTATTAATTATTTGATAATTAAGCTTCTAATCACTTTCTTCCTGTTCAAGGATTAATCAGTGATAGTTAAAAAGCTAATATTCCTGTCTGGGCTTCCATAAGTATTCAACTTCTGCACCGAATTGTGTTATATTTTTCCATTTTTTTTCCTTTGCTTTTCAGAAATCGCTTTCCTAAAAAAAAAAAATAACGAAAAACAAAAAAATTCTTGCAATTTTAAAATATAATCTTAATTTTATTTATTTATTCCATGTATGTCCACCTTTTTATGCATTTTTTTTTCTATTTTCAGTTCGTTTCTTTGTAATGTAGATTTTTAACTCTTTTCTGTTCATCTTTTTTGGTCTTTTGTGATAATGATCGCTTTAAAAATGATTCATTTGTTTCTGTAAGTTTTTTTTGTTTTTAATATTTAAGTTTTAAGATCGAATTCTTTTTTTTCTTCTCTCCACTTCAAACACGATAATATATTCATCAATACTATTTTTCTGTAAAGTTCAAAACGATTGATTTTCCGATGTGTTTAAAAGTAAAACCAAACTGGTGATTGATAGGTTTTTAACTTTTTCTTTTTTCGTATAAATAACTTCTTTTTGACAACAAATGTTTTTTTTTCTTACTTTGGTTTTCCTTTTTTTAATTAAAACTCATTTATTAAAAAGACCACATTTATTTATTTAAACTCGATAAGTTTATATAGTTTCCTGTTTAAATTCAGATCTCATTTCTAATTCCAGTATTTTAATCAGATGTTTGTGATGTAAGGTACTTATGTATATATATATATATTTTTTAAATGCACCTGTTAATTTTATTTTGATTCTGTAATATATATATGTATATATAATGTATCTTTTAGTAGGAAAAAGTTGCTTTCTTGTAGATGTTTTTTTTTAACTAGTGATAGAGTAAATTTTAGTTACGAAGTAAGATCATTAAAAACAGTGTTTAAAAAACAGTTTAACGATGTCAGTTGCTATGTAATAATAAAACAAAAATGGTTTTAAAAAGATAACATTGTAATTTATTTCTAAAATAAAATCTAATAACAGCTTCAAGTGACTGCTCGAATTATTTTCTACTTAGGAGACGTACACAGGCCAGTTGTGTATCATTATTTTGGATAAAAAAAATGATAATCGTCGCAGTCTTTGCTGATCGAATCCTTTTTACTACACAAAGAGAACTGTGTTTTTTTTTTTGTGTACACAATTTCTTACGGTTAGTTTTGTTAAAATAAATAAGCTTTTAGTTAGAAATATAAAAAAAAAAACCTGTATAATTGTGAAATTCATAGCTTAGCCAACTCCACTGTATCTTTAGAACCGTAATAATAAACATTTATTCCGCAAAATACACTCCACAGTAATTATGAAGTAGGAGCAATAGTTTGTTTATTTTTATTTATTTATTTATTTATTTATTTTACTTATTTCGTACAAGTAAATTTAATAAATTCTCAAATATTTACATCATCTAAATTTAACATCCAATATTATGTGCAGGTTATTTTAAAATCCATACCATATTTGGTAATTGCCTTTTTTTTTTTTTCTTCTTTTCTCCCCCCCCCTATAATTTTTACATTTTGTAGTGGTTCTTTTTTTTTTTTTTTTTGTTCATGTTTAATGTTCCTCATAGTCCTTCCATAGAGAGAGTCCACTGTCTTGTTGGATATTGACATTTTAAACAGCTTAATAAATAAATAAAAAAAAAAAAAAAAGAAAAAAAAGATTTATCTAACCTGTTAAATTTAAAAGTAAAACATGAGTTTTAGATTGTTTACAAAACAAAACAAGTTCATGTCTAGACTTTAAACAAATGACAGTTAAAAATATACTTTAGCAGATACCTTTTTTTTTAAGTTTTAGATACTAGTATTAAAAATAATTCCATTTTTCTAAATTCTGAGTTTTGCTAGTAAAATATTTAAAAGGAACATGTGATTGCTAATTACTTTCATCATGCATATCTAGTCCTATGCATTTAATTATGAAATTAGTTAAGTTGAGATAAATTTTCAGCCCCACTTTTTATATCTGTCTATATATATATATATATATATATATATATACGTACACCTTCAGTTCATGAATTTAAGAAATTGCATGCATAGGTTGGAAATAATGGGATGTTTTTAGTTACTTAGCATTTTATGTGTGCATCATGAGATGACTTTTCCTTCAATGCATTTCAGTAAGAAATTTTTTTTCAGTTTAAAAATGAATTGACCGATAACATCCCCTCACATGTTTTCAACCTATGCATGCATTTTGTTAGTTATCAACTGAAGAACGTGAAGAATTGGAAAAACTAACCATTAAAAAAAACAAATGCTGAACTTTGACTCCACAAGAAGAACATTATATAATGAAAAAGATTTGAGACATTCATTGTACTTACTAAAGAGTGACTTTAAGTTTCGTAATATTTTCATTGTCATATCTTAAATTATATCATTTTACATACACACATATTTATTATAAACTGTTACATTGGAACATGTAAGTTACCACGACAAAAATGTATATTTGTTTCGACCTCTAAAGACATCTCCTCAGGTGGTTAACAAAGCATTTTTTGTTGTGGTAACTTAAATGTTCCAATGTAACAGTTTATAATAAATATTTATTGTTCTACTCATGTATTGAACCCTTTTTTAAATTAATGTTATGAGCATTTGAATTAATATTCTTTTCGTTCTTTTACATTTGGGTATTATATATAAAGAAAAATCTGTAGTTCTGATAAGTTCTTGGCTTGACCAAGAAAAGTTAAAAAAACATTATTTGGTCAAATTTTGGGAATTGGGTCTGGCCCAGAACTATTAGCACCCCTGTGTTTGTGTATGATCATAAGCTTGTTATCCAGAAAAATGAACTATGAAAAACATGTTTGTATATAAAACAATGTTTGATTACAAATAAAACATATGGAGAGAGAAGGGAGATCACCGCCCCCTGTAGGATCATGTTGAGATCATAGACAGGGAACACCATTGGAAAATCCGTAAACTTAAGGAATCAGCACATATGCTAGACCACAAATCTCCTGAGCCGACCAAGCATAGAAATAAATACAATATGGGAACCAGTAATAAGGAGTGCCAGAGAAAAGCAATGATAACAAAGTTGCAATATGAACTCTGGTAAAGACATGCAATGATAACAGCAAAAATTGCAATATGATCACTGGTAAAAAATGATGCTGAAAACATTAGGTTTATAATACTCAGAAGTTCATACAAGGACATATGGCACAGTGGATAAAGGCATTGGTTAGATCCAGTGACAGACCCAAAGAAGGTGAGTTCAATACCTGGTTAAGGCAGTGGAGAACTTTCAGAGGGAAATTAACAGGAGATAACTGATAACTGACACCCATCAAACATGGCACGTGGAACTAGAACAGTCTACCCCAGTGATCAAAATAAAGGGTTCAGTTCGAAATTCCAACCACCTGAAGAAGGCTGGAGTGTACAACGGCCGAAATGTTGTGACAAAGATGAGGACAATAGTCCGACTAATGTAAATACTGTACATAATACCTCATCTCAGAAATATAGACACTCTGAAATAAAACTGATTTTGTTAAAATTTCTAATATTCTTAGAATGATATTTATATCTACTGAATTCTTAATAAAATCAAGCAAAAACTTTTCTCAAATATTGATTACTATAGGATTTTTCTTATTAGATTTATCCTTTTGGTCATCAGTTATGCAAACTTTTTATAAAATAAAACTCTTAGTAGATTACTATTATTTAAGTATTTAAAAGTCTCGTCTTTGTACAAAAATATATTAGATTTGAACATATCTCATGATACCAAATTATACTAATATCTAAAATAGAGAGTCTCGAGATATAATCTTTTACATGAAATACCTATAACCAGTTTAGCCTTTCATTTTTCTGTAGAAGAACTTGTTCATTATTTTGTTAAATAGGAAAATAAAGTAAATCTTATTTGCATCTGCAGGGTGGTAGCACTTGTTCGGGCCCCAATCTTTGGTAGTTGTTTTACACCTAAATTTCTCATTTTTGCATATTCAGGGTGGGATTGGTTGACTAACACCTATCACGACTCCTGACTACTTACTGAACAATCTACTTGGTCAATTTTCCATACTAAAAATAATCTTATCCATCTTCTCACAAATGATACATACTGGGCAATTTCTGTATGTCCAGGTCTCTGAGACCTCTAATACCTTTACTAGGTCTTCCCTGGTTTGTCCTGGGTATGATGATAAACTATATCCGGCAGCAGGGCTCTCTGATTGGGATAGTGGAGATTTTCAGGAGAGTGGAACCATTTCTTAATTGCTGTTCCAGGTCCACCCTGATCTGAGTTGGTAGCACTTGTTAGGGTCCAAGCTATGGGCAAATAGTGAACCCTCCAAACAAAAATCAGCAGTACATTTTTATAGTAAAATTACCAATGATACAGTTTATGATCTAAAAAAAACATACCTTTACTCTGAAAGTATAAAATTATATACAAAATATCTGTAGTTTAAAGCATAAAATTGTGTTCAAAATATTTAAATTTCAGCATTAATCCCTTCTCTGCCATTTATTTTGGGAAAACTTTCATTTTCAGACAAATTTTTTTATTTGCTTTTAATAGAGGAACTAAGAAACTGAGGCACCTTGAAGTACCTGAGTGGTGGCTAACACCTCTGCCAAGACGTATGTGTTGACAATTGGACTCATTTTGAGCTCAGAAGGGCATAAAAAGAATCAAGATTGATGTATAAACATGTCTGTAGCTGGTTTTTGAATGTTATGTTTTGGACATGTTTATTCGTCTGTGTCTGAAAAAGAGACTTTTGGTAAAAATGTATATACATGTCTATGCTGGAGAAAGGGTTAAGTAAGCACTAGAACTTGATATGCTGATAAACAAAACTGACAAACACAAAAGAACTCTTTTAATACATTAATCCATATAATATCTTACAATTTCTTAATGAAATCAAACTGTATTCCAAAATATAACTTCAATAAAAGTACAACATAAAACACGCATATTTATAGTAATCATGTCCACACAAACATGTATATACACAAAAGCTGAGCATCATCTACCATGTATTCAATTGTGAAAGCAGAATAACACATATTTTTATTACTTCAAAGCTCTCAAGAAAATTAAATTTCAGCATTACATGAAGAAGTTGATATGCCATTAAACAAGCAAATCGAATCCCCACCCTGGTGAGTGCATCTGCCTTATTCTTTCTTCAAGGGCACAAATATTACATACAGCCAGGTCTGGATTTAGGCCTTAAGAGGCCCATAGGCTAATAGAAGTTTAGGTCCCCTTCAATATGTATGCCCCCCCACACCGTATCTATAGAAATAAACATTTTTAGATTAGCTTTTTTGGTATAAAATATGAGACCCTTAAACAATTTAAAATATCTACTCCATCTAGAGGAGCCCAAATACTCTAAATTGTTTCAAATTTGTTAAAAAGAACCCCCATTAAATCTGAAAATAAACAAATCTCTGTTCTTATATTTTCCTTTTTGTTTCGTCAGGGGTCCGAGACTAGGGGGCTCTTGGGAGCTCCTGGGCTGCAGCCCATACTAGCGCATATGTAAATCCAGCACTGTGTACAGCTTTAGGTTAAATTAAATGCTGTAATTAGATTTTCTTGTGTAGGTTTCTCAGATGTCACTTAATTGTCTTTGTTGTTCCTTTTGTTTGAATTATCTCTTATAAGCAGTAATTATTGATTTTTTTATCCATCCAAGTACAGTTGCTGAATCAGAGTTTGATAACGTGCAATCCCGCCGGTAAAGCTAAATTGAAGCCCTTCAGCACAGAATTCAATGTGATGACATATGCTATGCTGCATCCTCCACCTTGACAGCACCTATATCTAAAATGATGCTTGTTACACTACTAGAATCATGTCATATGGCCCATTTTCCTTACCAGCGCCCCCCCCCCCAAAAAATTATGCTCTCTCTCATCCTTTCCACAATTTCTCTCATCTAGGAATCAAAGAGGAAAGCTCATCAGAACAATTACCATGAAACTTAGGGAAGCTGTGTTATGGTGGGGAAAGTGACTGAAGTTGATAACCAATGATGTTCATACTTATCATGTTGATTCCATTTTGTCAAGTATATTTACCTGAAGTTTCAGCCCCGTGCCACACACTTTTAACTCTTTGCTATTATATACCCTCTTTTAGTGACTGCTTTTATCCTTCTAGCTATTCAAGTTGTCATGCAACCTATATCAGTGAGGGCACTTGCCCTTTTACTAGAATTTCTTAAACTTCTAACATTGGCTATAAATATAGCAGTACCTTTTCATGGATGAAGAAGCACCTATCAGAGCACAGTTGTCTCCTTGACATTATCCTTTGCTACAGCAAACACCAGCTATATGACCAACCCTATGACATTCATATCAAATCAAGTTCGGATTCTTTGTCGCCCTTAATCATGTGTGGCTTATGACACTAAAACAAGGCCTGATTGTTTTGTGTTTTTCCCTTGCTTATTCAAGTCTTAATCCCTTTTTGGTCATTTGCTGCAAGTTCTTTGGTTATCAAATCTTTCGTTGACATAGTTTCATTGTTTTGCAACTGCTGCATCTCAACCAGGAAAATGGCCACAAAGGTGCGCTTAATCACTCTTTCCTATCCCATCACAGTAAATCCAGCCATCAGTATTAGTAGACATCTGTTTATCTCATGAGATAAAGGTAGTGCCTTGTTTGGTCATAATTCAGTTCTTTGATGGTGAGGCTGGAGTAAATTCTCCTGGGGTGTAGGATTGGACAATGATATATAGAGGGTTTGTGCTGCCCAGACTACATGACCCCTCCTCTTGGCCATATTGACAAGATCCAAAGAAATACACTTTGAAATTTAGGGCTCCACTCTAGGTTATCTATTTGGATTTACTTCCATAGCCTTTTCTGTGTTTGGATATGACTGCAAGGCAGTGGAGATTTAAAATCAGTTTCCTTTCCTCTAGATGGACTGCCTCTCTGGGCTGTCAAGCTCTATCTACTCAAAGCAGCTGGTTATGAGGCACCAGTTGTTCATCTTTGCCCATTTTCTGGCTTCGAGCTAGACTTAGTTGTTGGAGACTATTTGAGACTCATGCCATGGAAACCTATTATAGACAGTGGGAGCTTTCCCCCCACTATCACTCCCAGCTATGACAACCTTTGGAATATCTGTAATGTATATGTTATATAGGAATAAAGTGTTGCTGCTGACACTTGAGTTAGCAAACACAGGCGATCCCATTTTTGAATTAAGTAGACCACATGACCCTAGAGGAAATGCGTATATGTAGGAAGTAGCTGACAACTAATGATCTCTATTTATAGTCGGATCTGCCCTTCTATTCTATTCCCTATTACTATATGGTTCTCTATTCACTACTCTATTCACTATACTATTTCTCTATTCAGATCACTATATGGTGATTACTATTTGAGCAAGTACTATCAGTGTAAGTGACATTCGGAGGTGTCTGACACCAGCATTGTTCAACGGCGTACTATAGTTGTATCTGTGACTACAAAGTGTCTACTACAACAAGCATCACAAAAGTGACGACGAGTATTAGTTGACATCACAAAAGTGACGACGAGTATTAGTTGACATCACAAAAGTGTCAACTGAGTGTTCATTGACATCACAAAAATAAACATATACATTATGTGTTTTAGAAGCTTCACAAAAAATTAATTTTTTTTTCTTTTTTTTCAAGTATATAAAACGTTAAGTAAGTTAAAACATTAAAAAGCAAGACAAATTATGAAATAGTTGTACATAAATAACACAGCTATCGAAAAGTTTCTTGTGGCCAAAAAGAATGGGGAAACTCTTCCACCTTCCTTCTCTTCTGTGGATGTGTGGGCGGTATAATGAATAGCGGCTTGGTTTGAGAAATGCTTTAAATCAGTCGGTCAGTTATGCATGATATGCTTAGGTGATCATGTATCTTTCAATACATGACTGACTAGGCAGATTTTTTTTTTCCTGCAGTAGGTTGCCATTTCTTTCTGCAGTAGACCAGTTGCCATCCAAAGCTGTAGAACCTGATCTGTCCTGCTATTTACCCATATCTAGAGGGAGAAGATGAGGATTCATACCTTTCCCAAGGGTATTAGCACGCAAGTGAATGGCTGGAATTTGAGCTTGGCTCTCTGATTCCTCACTCTGATATGCTTTGAAAAAAAAAAAAAAAAAAATTATTTTCAAAAAATTCTTCATTCAATATTTACTCACAAAACATTAATTTTTACAATCCAAAATGTTTCAGCTTTAAATAACCCATAAAGTTTATAAACTGTAAAAAAAAAAAAAATTTCATTAATTTTCTGTCTTCTGTTCATAAACAGTATTCAGCAATTATTTTAATAGAAGATAGGTTTGTCTATTGTCCAGTTCAACTCCTCCTGGGTCCTTTGAACAGGAGTAGGGGGTTTATCTCTTGTTTTCTGTTTAGGATTATATTTCTGGCTCCTAAAGTTTTCTCATTCTCTTTCACTCTCGTATCTTAGCAGCATTATTGCCTTACTTGAGATTTACTTGATTAAAAAAAAATATTTTTACGTTTTTTTTCTTTATATATGTGAGCCATAATTGAGTATCAAAATCTTTAACTTGAATTGCTGTCATCAAAATAGCTTCTAGAGTCATGATTAATGTTTGTTGATTTTATTTTATTTTATCAGAACCTCATTTAACAGCAGAATTATGATAGGAATATAAAAAAGTAGAAAAATAAACATCCATTTGTAGTTTGCTCATTTTTATTTCTGATCACACCTTGACTTGTAATGTTGAATTGGTCCCGTTCACATCAGAAACTGAATTTTTTTTATTTATTTATTTATTTTTTTTTTAAATAGTCACATATCAATACTCAGAGTAAATGCTTGATTACTTTTCATTATTCATCTTGATGTTTAGTTTTTCTCCTAAAACAGATTTAACCATAATGAAAAGTATGAATCCACCTTTTCTCCTCCCATATATGGATTAATTAGTAGGGCATGTATCAGTAAATCATTATTATTTCCAAAAAATTCTTACAATCTAAAAATGTTTTCTGGCTTTAAATAACCTGCAAAAGGTTGATAAGCTGTAAAAAAAAAAAAAAAAAAAAAATAAAATCAAATAAATCAATCCTAAAACAGATTAACCTTTTGCTGACAACAACAGGAATTGTCATATAGTCACTTATTTCCATAAGGATTTTTCACTTTCAAGCTAGGTTTGTGAGATTGGGCTATTTTGGAAATCCTAGCACTGCTAAATGTTGAATTTCTCTACTTGTGACTTTTTAAAAATAAGTTGGGTTAACATGGGCTGTTAGATTCAAAAATTAGTATTACTAAGCTTTCAAATATTGCCCACTTTGCTGCTTGTAGACCATCAGGCAATTTTGCTTTTAAAATTTAAGGATTGTGTAAGTAGCTGCTTGTTAAACAAAATGCCCCCAGGTTGAATGTATTCTCTACTAAAAATAAAATTCAAACCATGTTTCTAGCTTGTTCATATAGAACTGTGCAGAGCATGCAAATTTTGATCTATCTCTGGTGTGTATAAAAAATGTTAAATTTGAGTGCTAAGTAACATATTTTCATTGATCATGTGTATTTGTACGGGTTTGGATTTTGTAACCTGTATGAATTTTTCCACTAAGAATCTATTTTGGCAGAGAATACATGCGGCTTGTCCATATTTTGTTTGACAAGGACCCTGACTATAAGTGCTAAGTACTGACTTTAATAGACAAAGCCATTCATAGTTTTAAAACTGAGCACTGCATTTTATAGATTTTAATAAAAAAAAAAAATTACTTTCTTGTTTTGATCACTGTTGGTTTATAATTCTTACAAGCAAACTGACCTGTTATTGGGAAATTGACTCAATTATATAAACTTTATCATAAAGTGCCTGCTAATATGAATTCAAGGATTTATAAGATAACTAGACCACCCATAAACCTGTTCAGTTTCTTTTAAGAGAGTTGGTTGGATCCAGTGATTTGGCCCAAAGAGTTGGGAGTTCAATACCTGGCTCCTGCAGTGGTGAACAAAAACTTGGAGAGTTTAGTTAAAGGAAGATAACTGAGACATCCAGAAGAGGCATGGCATGTGGAACTAGAACAGTCTACCCTGTTGGATGCAATAAAGGGTTCAGTTTGAAATTCCAATCACCTGAGGAAGGCTGGGGTGTACAACAGCTGAAATATTGTGAATATGGCAATAAAAATGAAGACAACAGTCTAAATAATGTAAATACCTAGCAATGAAGTCAGGAATAAGTCAGTTGTAAAATATTCATATAGGCACAATATTGAAAGAATTATTTTTTTAGCATTATGATGCTTATACACATTGTAATTCTTTTTATGACTGTTGTCCTCATAGGAAGCAGTTTGAATTGCAATATAGGCTCTATCAAATGAAAAGCACCAAATGCAAATATATCCTGATTTAAAGTATTAAAATAAATTATTTTACCATATCAGTAGATATGTTTTACTTTTTTTTTTTACATTAAAAAAAGAAATTTCTTCCATAAAATGTACTTTGAATACAAAATTAATTAATACTGAAGACAGTAGAAGTTTTATTGTTTGACTGGGCTCTATAGTTAACATATTATATGAAAATTTTGAGTAATAGCTTAAAACAGGTGAGGACTATTTGTCAAAATAGGTAATGGCAGCCAACCAGCATGCATCTATTTATCATGAAATCATGTGATATAGCCTCTTCACCTTTTCAAGTAATTGCTTATATTTATAAAAAAAAAAAAGGTTCTAATGTAGAGAATTGTATAAATTTTGTTGTGCATATTTAAATTTATTTAATAATGTTGTTATAATGTATTATGAATGTTTATTATTTTTCACCCACATAATAGTTGGAATATAATATACATATGTTTGTTTATATACACAGATTGATATAGGAATGTGTATTGAAAACAAGTACTGAATTTCCTATTAAAAATGCCATAAAAACAGGAAAATAGTCCTAGCTCAAGAACACCTTGTCTGATTTTAATGAAATTTGGTAGGGCTTCAAGGTACAATATGCTCCTAAATTACTTGGGGTATTTGTATTGTTTAAGCTTTATCCGGGGAATGCACACGCATGCATACATGCAAGATTAGAATTTTAGTATTACATAGATTTTATAGCTTTATTTACATTAGAATTAAAGGGATGCATCAATAATGTTTTTACCAGAATTATTCACACATTAGCTCTTATTCTGCTAGTGATGCTTGTTTTAATTTCTGATTAGACCATTCATTTCTTCCTGATTGTCAGTAAGACCATTAACATTATGCATATAAAATGTTCTAATCTGTCAGTAGCATTTACATTAATTCTTGAACTCAGACATTTCGTTTCTAATTTTCAATGAATTTCTATAGTACAATCATAAGCAATGCATTTATGTAATATATATATATTATCATATAGACAAAACCATTTTACTCACTACAAAGAGAATTGATTCTCACCCATCAAATTGTAGTTGAAATGCACTGTAACGAAGTTGCATCTTTGTAGTGAGTAAAATGGTTTTGTCTATATGATAAAATTATAATAAATAAATAATTATTGCTTTACTATCGGTATTGAGCCCTCTTTTAGATTAATGCTGTGAACGTTGGAATTTATATATTACTTTCATTCTCAACACATCAGATATCTATATATATATATATATATATATATAGTAGTGTTTTGTTAGTGATAGTTAATTTAATTTTTGACCATAGGAAATCTGATTTTTCACTGCTTTCCTATAGTATAATTAAAAAAAAAAAAATCATTTACATTATAGAGGGACACTCCAAAAGTAATACCTTCTGTTTATTTCCATAGAAACTGCAACAGACACAGGGAACATAATAACATTGGAGAGAGTAAGTTTTCAGCTACAAACATTTATTTTTTTTTGATATAGTCACAACCACTGGCTATACGTTATTACCACGAAGATTCAAGGGATGTGAAAGAAAAGGAGAAAATAAAAGAAGAGAGAACGATAATGATTGACATTGTGTTTAGATTTTTGAACATCAAACTTAACTGAAAAGCAAGAGGCCAGAAGAGTTCCACAAGTGAGAAGTGCGAGAAAAAACATAGAACTTACTTACATCTAGCCATTTCAAATGTAAAATGATGAGACTAGCTGCCAATCTAGTACTATGCTTAAATTTGTAAATTTGAGCTACCAAAGAGGAATACTCATCAGAATAGTTACCATGAAAATGTTTTACAGAAAAGGCAGAGGGAAGCTACATTACAAGGGTAAACTGTTCTTGTTCCACTGCCCATGTCTCAGGATATCGTCTAGTACTTAGTTTTAGTACTGCTCAGTTATTGCTCGCCCGTTTCCATTGAGCCTAAGTACATTCTACTTTGCCCAAGGATTGAACTCAGTTATTATGTCACCAAATTTACAAAACAACACTAATCCACGATTGTCTGCTATTGTCCCATTGGATTAAATAAAGGGTTCATTTCAGAATTCCTTGTAGGTTATCCAGATTGATATACACCTGAAGAAGGCCAGTGGATGCAATGGTTGAAATGTTGTGATAACAACAACAAAGATTTGGACATTAGTCCAAATATAAATGGTGTAAATAATGATAATTCAGAAAATCAATTAGAAATCTGAAATGGAAGAGTGATTGGAGATTTATTCATGAAAATGACCCTCAAAATATTTCTAGATTAGTTCAGAATCATCTTCATGATGAGAAAATAGAAGTTTTTACCCTGGCCTTTACAGGGTCTCAACTTAAAACCAATTGAGAACTTATGGTATTAATTGAAAAGAACAAGAAAACCATGTAATCAAAAACAGCTTGAAACTCTATTCATTGCATCAAAGATACAATTTTGACACAAGGCCAAAGGGGAAGTGGGTTGGTCATCATGGACTATCCTAAACCTAGCTAATCTAATTTGTGACCAATTCATCCATCACCATTTATCCAACATATTCCACAATACTACATATTCACAGGGATCCTAGGAAAGAACCCATGACATAAAAACTTCACAATATATACAAATGTCTTTTTTTTTTTTTCTTATAAAAATACCTAAAAATATATGACTTGAAATGAGAGAGGGGGCCTATTGACAAAATAAAATACAACAAAACGTTCAAACTAAAAATAAAATATGTTAGTAGTATCCATCCACCCCACAGAAACGTAAGCGTGACTACTGTATTCTGCCACTAAGCAAAATCATCAGCTCACTTGTTAGGGACATGGGAAAGACAAAATAAATTATAGATTGGAGAAGTATCAAAGGCTGAGCCAATCAAGATAAAAATGGGGAACAAAAAACAAACTGGGGAGGTTGGGAATCTTGACATGGATCATAAAAGAGAATGCCAAGAGCAGGTTCAATAACTTGAAACTGATGCACGTAAAGTCTGGCAAAATATCCCTTTGAGATTAGGTACCTCCAGTTTTTTGTTAAAAAAGAGCACAGCATGATGAAAAAGGCCCCAAACTTGATGAAAACAAAATTTTATCGTTATTAAGAGGAAAGACCAAAGAATTATTTTATTAAATTTTTTAATCCTTCTAGCATTATCTGTCTATATTTCTGAGATGAGGTATTATGTACATTATTTGGACTATTGTCCTCATCTTTGTCGCCATATTTATTGCAATGTTTCGGCCGTTGTATGCTCCGGCCTTCTTCGGGTGGTTGGAATGTCGAATACCCAAAAATTCATACACAGATGTCCTCAAGGACACATAGCACAGTGGATAAAGGCGTTGGTTAGATCCAGTGACAGGACCCAAAGAGTGTGAGTTCAATACCCGGTTAAAGCAGTGGAGAACTTTCAGAGGGAAATTAACAGGAGATAACTGATAACTGACATCCATTAATCATGGCACGTGGAACTAGATCAGTCTACCCCAGTGAGCGAAATAAAGGGTTCAGTTCGACATTCGAACCACCTGAAGAAGGCTGAAGCGTACAACAGCCAAAACGTAATAAATATGACGGCAAAGATGAGGACAATAGTCTGAATAACGTAAATAATCTACCTTTCTAGCATGTTTGAAATTTTGGTTAAATATCTTGTTTTATTTGTGGTAGCGGTGGGCCAAAGATTACTAAGGAAAATTTAGCGTGTTTTTTTGGTAAAAAAACACATTTTGGAAATTCTTGCAAAAATCAAGTAATTTTAAAAATATCTTTTTTTTTTTTTTTTTTTTTTTTTTTTTTTTACATGTTACCCCCCACTTAATTTTATGAAATTTTGAGAAATTAAATTTTGATCTGCTTAATGTTTATATTAGGTACCACCACTTTTTTGTGGCAAACAGCATAGTGTAATGAAAAAGGCCACAGACTTAATAAAAATAAAGTTTTATTGTCAAAATGTTTGTTATTATTAAGATGAAATACCAAAGAATTTTTTTTTTTTTTTTTTATATCTTTTCTAACACGTTTGAAATTTTGGTTAAGATCTTTTGTTTACGTCATTGGCTGGTATAATAATTACATTGACTTTTTTGGCACTCTTTTTCCGTTGTAAATGCATTGATTTGGAAATTTTTGTAAAAATCAAATAATTGTCTGATTTTGATAAAATTGTCGGGACTTATTCACAAATGAATGAAATTATTTTTTAAATTTTTAGAAAATTTTGGTAAATGTTTTATTTTACATATGTTACTGCACTTACTTACTTTCATGAAGTTTCGTAAAAACTTTTCTATTTCCTGAATTTTTTTTTATTTGTTAAAAGTAGGACTTGGAGAAAGTAAATCATCTGATTTTTTTTTTTTTTTTTTTTTTTCAAACTTGCACTATTCTGATTGAAAATCTGCTCTGAATTGAAAAATAATGAATGCAATAAAACTCTAATTATTTAATTAGAAATGCTTTTAATTGCTTTTGTACATAAGTTATATTAAGAACACTATTGTCTGAAGAAATAAAATTTTTCCAATGTATAATGAATTTTTACAGGAATATTTTTTTTCTTTTTAAATTTTAATTATAATTTATAATTGTTTAAAATCGTGGAAATTTACAAATCCAAAACTAAAAAGATTAATAAACGTAGTTACACTATTCTATTTTTAGAATTATTTTTTATTTTTTTTTACTTAATTTGTTTCCTTTTTTCATCTATGAAAGGCTAAACATGATGAAAAGGTCACGTGATCTAAGTAGTTGGTCGGTTTGGCAATTTGTTTCGGTATCGGATCTGGTCTTGTTTTCCTTTGATACCGCGGTTTTTGATTCGGATTTTTCAATTTTTAATTTAGTATTTTTGCTTTCTAAGGAAGCCATTCATTTTCTTGTGTAGTGACAGCATTTCCAGTCGATATCTAATTTCATTTGAAATTGATAATACTTAATCCTTTCAACTTGCAATATCTCCTGTATTTCTGTTCCAATCTTAAAAATATTCATATGGTTGGAAAGAGAATAATATAATCTTCCTAAATATGTAATTTTTATGTGCTTTCATTCATAGAATTATTTTTTTTACAGCAAGTTAAAACGGTATTGCTTCGACCAGCCGAAAATATTTTTTTTTTTTTTTTTTTTTTTTTTGAGACTAAATTTTACAAGTTACTTTGTTTCGCAAAATCAAAGTGACCAATCTTTATCAATATTCTTTAAATTATACACTCAATTAGAATACAACTTAAACTACAACCAGGAAGATGCTCATTTCTTCTCTGACCTGAGGAAGTGATTTCCTTCAAAAATTATAAAGTAAGCAAAAAAAAAAAAAAAACGTCAATTCTTTTCTGAATATGCCAGTCAACTATTATTGGTGTTTGGCAAATAAATTTCTTCTAAATAAGGTAAATGAATGAGTTATTTTCCTCGAAATAAATTTGTTTTTATCTAGCGACTACATCTAATATTAAAAATAATTAAAAGCTTTTAATTTCATTTTTAGAATGTGTAGATTTCCAACTCTGTGAGTATCGCCTGTTCTTTTTAGATACACATTTTAAAACTGAAATTAAAAACTATTTTAATCATTTTTTATCTTACTTAAGCGTATTCACCAGATAAAACCATAGTAAAAATAAAATGAATAAATTTTCCTTGTTTAGGAGAATTTTATAGGCAGAACAGCAACAAACACTCACCACTAGTGGCTAAAAAGGAATAATTTTTACTTTGGGTTTAAAAAAATAACTTTTGAAAATATACACATTTTAAAATTGAGATTAAAACTTTATTTTTTTTAATATCTAATTTTACGTCTATTTGCTAGATAGAAACATAATTTTATTTGCAGAAAACATTTTTTGAATATTTTTAAAAATTTTTTAATTTCTAACACGTCCAAAATTTCGTTAAAAATCTTGAATTTTTTTAAATCAGTGAAATTGACAGAAAATCAACCGTCAATCGTTTTGTTTACAAAAGTGAAAGGCTCCATTTAAAATTCATTTAAAAAATCAATTATGATTTTTTTAAAAATTGATTTAAGAAAATTAGAAATTATAAAGTTTATTTAATATTTTTTAACAAAGATTACTTACTTTCTGCACTGAAAAAATGTTCTTTCAAATGAGAGAAAGTTGGTCTTCTTAAAATTTGTGTTGATTGATGAGTGACATGTGCGTGTTGATTGACGAGTGATATCTTACGCGAGGAAAGTTATAGTACGGAAGGTCATAAGTGACAGTTTACCTTTACGTGAACAACTTATTTACCTCGTTATTTTTAAGTAGGCATAGCATGATAAAAACAGCTTTAAACTTGACAAATGCTGAATTTTATCGTCAAAATGTTTGTTACTATTAAGGGGAAAGAACAAAATAATTTTTAATTATTTTTTAAAAATTTTCTGTCTTTAAACCTTCAGAAACTATTCAGGAATGCTAGAAATTATTGCAAATATTTTTTTTTGTCATTGTTATATATATATATATATATATATATATATATATATATATATATATATATATATATATATATATATAACCCCCACCCCGATAACTAATTTAATGTAAACTCTAGAAATTCAGTGTTGAAGCATGCAAGTCATTATATACAAAATCAAGTTATGTGATGTCTTTATTGTATCCGGTTTCTAAACAATTGAATTGTAACTGTTTTTATTGACACTAAAGGCAAGAAACAGTAAGATTTTTGTAAATGTTGGTTTGTTGATTGCAAAAAGCTTGTGCAATTTATAATTTGTACAGATACATGAACTTAAAAAAAACCCATTAAATACAGAATTCGGCATTTCCACTAATTTTACAATATTTAACAACATTAATGTAAAAATAATAAAATAATTTATGTAATAACAATTCTTTTAAAAATTCATTTTTCATCAAAAAAGTTTTTTGCCTTCAGACAATTATTATGCATATTCATAAAAACAAATAAAAGCAACTAAAAGCATTTAAAATTAAATAGTATCTTTGTTTTATTGCGTTTTGTATGTTACAATTTAGAGCTGATTTTAGGTAGATGAGGTCGGATTTTTAAAAAAACAAAGCCTTGTGTTTTTAATTAATATAATGACTTGTGTGCTTCAACATTGAATTTTTAGAGTTTTCATTAAATTATTAATGGTGGATGGGTAATATATATATAAAAAAATATATTTTTATAATGACTTAAATATAAATAACATATTTATAATTTCCATCATTCCTTACAGTTTAATTAAAATCTGACAATTATTTCTATTTTTGCAAGATTTTCAAAATTAATGTCTGTCATGCACAAAAAATTTGCCATGTTATTTACTTGAGTTTCGGTGATGACGAAAAACAAGGTTTTTCAATCGAAAGTTAGAATGTTCTAATAAAGAAATTTTTTTTAGAATAACTAAAAATTACTTTGTTCTTTCCTCTTAATACTAACATAAACAATTAGATGATAAAATTTTGTTTTTGTCAAGTTTGGCGTCTTTTTCATCAAACTATGCGCTTTTTTAGCAAATCTCATGGTTTTATATATATATATATATATATATATATATATGGGAAGAGTTTTAAAATTGATAAATTTGTTTTGTTTACCAATTTCTTAAAATTAAGAAAATGGCTGCTTTTAAATTTGACATTCCAATCTATATAATTTCTATCTGAAATACACTAAAATATTTTGCTTATTGGGAATAATAAATTTAATCCTTTAGCTTTCAATTAAAGCTAAAATGAAATCTTCAAGAATACTTTTTCATTTTTAAAAATTCATTCTAAACTTTAGGTATCAAAAATTTATGCCGAAAAACTGGAGGCACCAAGTTTATATTAGTTAAAAGCAGTACTCCTTGGAGAATTTAATCCATCAATTTTTTTTTTCAAACAGTTACACATTTACTGAAAATCTGCTCTGAATGATAAAATAAAAAATGCAATAAAACTGACATTATTTACTTAGAAAAGCTTTTAATTACTTTTATAAATACGATGTATTAAGGACACTATTTCCTTCGAAGAATAATGAATTTTTATAAGAATTGTTTTAATTTTTTGTAAAATTTGAATTTATGAAGTTTTAAATCTAAAATTCTGTATTAATTTCAGCCTTTTAGATGATATTAAGTGAAAACTATATTTACTAATAATAAATACAAATCCTCAAACACTAAATTTTTAAAAGAATTTAAGATTTTTTGTGTGTGTGTAAATGTGCCCATTTTTGTAAGTATGGGAGACCATACATGATATTATTAGAAAATAAGAGCGATAACTAAATTTAAAGTCAACATTTCTAAAATTTAATGAAACATTATGGAGAATATTTTTCTAAATATTTAAGATTACTGAGTATTTAAAAATTATTTGAAAAAGGCACTCAATGTCATTTTTTAAAATTATATTTTACAGATAAAGTCTCCATAGAACAACATTAGACCTGTCATCAGGCTGTCAACACATCAAATCCGCTACTGTCGAGTTAAAAAATACTTTCTGTGATATTTTAAACTTAAAGTAAATAATATGTTTTAAATCAGATTAATTATACTTTAAATCGGCTAATATTCCTCAAACAAAGTTTCAGAAAAGTATATTTTATTTTTGCAAGATTTTTAAAATTGGGAACCAATTTTTCTTTACAAATGTTTTCAAAAACTGAAGACGACTTTGTTGATGTTACTGAAAAAAAAATTGAAAGTCAATTCCAATCAATATAATTTCTGTTTGAAACACAGTGTATTTTTAGTGGAAATAGCAAATTTAATCCTTTAGCTTACAATTAAAGCTTCGACAAAGGTTTTTCACTCTTAAAAATTAATTTAAACCTTAGGTATTGCAATTTTTGTGATGGAGGTACCTACTTTAGATGCTTGTGCTAATTCAGTAAAATGGTTATGGAAAAAGTAGAAAAGTTATAACTCAAAAGGGATGCACGATTGGCTGTTGATCTTCTTGGGCAATTAATTTTGTATATATAATTATTTTTCATTTGTCTAATCCAATCCAGGGCATTTTCACTCCTGTTGAAGGAACTCTTCTCTGATTGAACCTGTTTTCAAGGGTGTACCTGTATTCACCACGTTTGGCCAATTGCGGGTTGTTGAGGCTATTTAACCTATAGTTGAAGGTAGAGATGGGCAGTTTAACCGAAAAGCCAACTTTTTTTGGTTTCCTTTTCACACTGTGAAACTACATTGAATTTTTTACAAAACTGAAATTGTTTGATTTAGTGCTGTCACTATTGAGTGACCATATCCAAAGAAACACTATTGAAAAAGACTTTCAGATGTTAATAAAATTTAATTTTATTAACATTTATACCATTGTAAGAGAAAAAGATTGAACAAAAATATGTTAAAAACATTTGACTAGTTTTAGGAAATAAATGTGTAATCTATTTGTTTACAAAAAAATTGAAGAAAAAAAGGAAATATGACATGATGTCTGAAATCTATTTGTTTCAGCTTTAAAATTAAGTTAACAAAATAGCAAGTAAAAATTAAAAAAATAGTTGCCAGTTTCGTCTTAATGTTAAATTTTGTGAAGTTGGATTTTTTTTTGTAAGGGTAAAAATAAAATTGTTTTCTAGTAAACCATTATGCCAATCACAAAATAAAGTTGTTGTAAATGAGAAAAATAAATGAAGATTTTTTTTTTATAAATAAATTTATTTTTTTATCTAGGATATGCACCTAAATTAGATAATATGAATAATTAAAATAGTTCTTGATTTCACTTTTAAGATGGGTACATTTCCAGATATGTGAGTCTCTATTGTAAAAATTGTTTGTTTTCTACAAATAATATTGTTTCTATCTCGCGAATACACCTAAAATTAGATATTAAAAAAATAAAGTAAGTTTTAATCTCCGTTTTAAAATGTGTATATTTTCAAAACTGCAAGTCATATTTGTTTTTTTTTTTTGTTGTTTTTTTTTTTTTTTTTTTTTTTTTTTTTAAGCCAAAGTAAAAAATTTTAGGCACTAGTGTTTGGTGAGTTTTCTGCCTATAAAATTCTTTTAGACAAGGAAAATTAATTCATTTTATTTTAACAAATATCTTTATGGTTTTATCTGGTGAATACACTCAAGTAAGATAAAAAATGATTAAAATTTTTAATTTCAGTTTTAAAATGTGTATGTAAAAAAGAACAGGTTATACTTGCAGATTTGGAAATATACACATTCTAAAAATTAAAAGTTTTTAATTATTTTTAAGGTGTGTTCGCTAGATAAAAACATTTTAGTGGAAACAAAAAATAACTCATTGATTTTCCTTGTTTAGAAGAAATTTGCAAAACCCGAATAATAGATGACTGGCGTACCAAAAAAGAATTGCTGTATTTGTAAAAACAAGGGGTTTCATTTTTTGGCTTTTTAAAAGCCACATCATAAACTAATTTCTAGAGAGCTATACCATTTTCTCTCTCGAAATGTGTTATCCAATGGCACAAATATAGATAGTTTATGCAACAATTTATTTTGTATTTTACCAATTTGTTAATAAATATGGTAATTATTTATAGTTGACAATTTATTTCAAAGTTTAATAAATAAACTTTAATTGAAAACAGGTGTCTGTCAGACAGTAGTTTCAATAATTTGAAAGTTGCTTTACCACATTTATTATTACTATCAGTTGCTTTTTTTTTTTTTTTTTTTTTTTGCTTACTTTATAATTTTTGAAGGAATTCACTTCCACTGGTCAGAGAAAAAATGAACATCTTCTTGGTTGTAGGTTAAGGTGTCTTCTAATTGAGTGTACAATTTCAAGAATATTGATAAAGATTGGTCACTTTGATATTGGGAAACCAAGTAATGTGTAAAATTTAGTCTCAAAAAAAAAAAAAATCATATTTCGAATTTTTGGCTGTTCAATGCAAAATACCATTTTAACTTGCCATAAAAAAAAAATAATTCAATGAAAAAGCACATACAAATTACATATTTAGAAAGATTATTTTATTTTCTTTCCAGCCATATGAATATTTTTAATATTGGGCCATAAATACAAGAGAAATTGCGAGTTGAACAGACTAAGTTGCAAATTTATCAATCACAAACAAAATCAGATATTGACTGGAAATGCTATCATTACACAAGAAAATGGATGCTTCCTTAGAAAGCAAAAATATTAAATTAAAAACTGAATTGAAAATTGCAGTATCAAGGGGGGGGGGGAACGTAAACCGATACTGAAACATAAATTGCCAAACTGACCAATTCTAGTTGGAGGTTTTGAATTCAGGTTTGTCCTTCTGGACCAGTTGCCACCCAAGGCTATAGGACCCATTCTGTCCTATTTACCCATATCTAGGAGGAGAAGTGTTGGATTCATATAATTATTCACAATTAAATATTGAAAATTTTTGTTTATATATTTGCAAACATCATTATAGCAAACTTTATTTTACAGGAAATCCTTATCTTTGTAATTACTTCTAGTAAATAAAAAAAAAAAACCCAGACTATGCCAATAATTTCATTCAGTAGTGTTGATTGTAATTACTTGTACAATGCTTACTGTATTGGTTTAATATGATGGATAAACCCTTTCAGTTTGCAGTCCTATAGTCTAACTGCTGTTTTCTGTTAGTTATGAACAACAAATGTTGATTTTAAAAGCACTGATTCTTAAATGTTTGTTTATTAAATCAAAACAGTTTTTGATAGTTTAACTTGAAGTGATATTTTTATTTATAAGAAAAAAAACAAAACAAAAAAAACTGAGATTTGTATGATGTGCATTCCAGAGGTTTTAAAACCTTTTCAAGAGGAAACATCTAACTGTTAGCTATGCAAACTCTCCTAGTCCTACCTAGGATTGAACGCACCATCCTTGGCTAACAAATTCTCTGAAGACATTAGACTCTCAGTCCTTAGCTTAATGAATGTGTTTTAAGCAGTGGCAGTAGCTTATCTCCCTTCCTGCCAAAGTGGTTTTAACTATTAGGCATTTATTTAAGTTTATTGAATTTTCTCCTGGAGGAGGGGGGGGGGTAAATATTCTATTCTATTCTATTCTATCGTTTGGTAAATGTTCTATTCTATCGTTTGGTAAATGTTCTATTCTATCGTTTGGTAAATGTTCTATTCTATCGTTTGGTAAATGTTCTATTCTATTGTTTGGTAAAGTGCTGTCACTCAGTTTATTGATCAAGATCCTGTTTTAACATTCCATTTTGATTTTTGGATTGCATATTTTGGACCTACTTTTAGTTTTCTAACTGATAATGGTTGAGAATTTGATAACAAAGCTTTCTGAGACATGATTCAGAATTTAAATATTATTGTACAAACTACATCAGCGCAAAGTCCATGGAGCAATGGATTGAATGAGTGCCACAATGCTATACTTAATGAAATGGTACTTCAAAACTATTAATGACACTGGTTGCAGCTTGGGATTTGCCATTTTGCTTGATCACCGAGTTCCATATTGCCTAATGGTTAAATCCACTTTGGCAGGAAGTGAGACAAGCTACTGCCACTGCTTAGAACATATTCATTAAGCTGAGGAATGGGAGTCTACTGTCTTCAGAAATTTGTTAGCCAAGGAGTGTGAGTTCAATCCTAGAGTTAGCACAGTTAAGTTTCCCCCCACTTTTTGCTTTTCATGTAGACCATAGTGACAGCTTTATTTTGTCATTAATGATATAATCTAGGGAAGTTATAACTGTCTCCTAAAAACAGTCTCAAAACTTATGGAATGCCATTTGTATGTTTGACAAAACTTTTATTATCAAGTATGTCACGTTTTATGAATAAAATATGCATTTCTTTTGGCTTTCGTTACTAGAAAAAAAAAAATGAATAATTTTGAATTACTTTGCTACAAAAATATATTTAAGAAAAGATTTTAAATTACTTAAGCCTGATGCACGTTAAAAATAAGTATTGATTCTCTGTATGTAAGGTTTTCTTTAATGGTTGTGTAGGATTCTTATTCATATAAACAAGATTTTTTTTTTTTTTTTAGCTGCTATTCATAAGAGATTTTATTTTTTACGAAAAAGATTGCTTAACATTATCTATTTCCTGTTCAAACTGCCACAGTATACTTGACTATAGTGTGAGTTTTATAATCATTTTTTTAATGCAAAAAAATAGGTTTTTGCACATGTAATTTTTTTTTTTTTTTTTTTTGTAATCACAAAATTCATGCATTTTCAGTGACTGGTCACACTATACACAGATAAATCTTTTTCTGGAGGGCTTGAAATTCATGCATTTTAGGTGACTGTAATTAGTTGGTAGTCCTACATTCTCATGGTAGATTTGATTGACCATACAGGTAAGTTCCTTTAACATTATGGACCAGTAATCCTGACCAAAAGGTTGTCATTGGAAAAGCAATACCTCAGCGGTGTAAACGTGTGAAAAGATGAATGCAAATTTGAGATAGGGGAAAAAAAATCTATTAATTCTTTGTTTATGTAAGGTATTTGTTGATTTTTAAGTGGCATTACATGGTGGATGAGATTTTGCTCTTCATGTAACGACAAAAGGGAAGAAACTTAGTTTACATAGGAAGTAAACCCAGGGTTAAAGAACGGACATAGTTAGCTGTGAATGAAAATGAATCTATGCTATTTAAATCTTTGTATCAGATCTTTTGCTGTAAGTTGTTTTTCTTCCCATTTTGGAGTAGCTTTGTCCCCAAAAAAGAATGAAGACTGTTTATTTGCTATAAAATATTTCCAGGATGATACCAATACTGCAATATTTGACTAAGGTAGACCTACTGGTATTCCTCAGAAGCTGGGGTCACAGGCTATATGAAAAAGTTGAAGGTCGCATTATACATGAAATAGGCTTATACAAGAGTATATAAAGATCTTTTTGATTGAAAGTTGGTCGTAATCTGAATGATAATCTAGTTGTTAGACTGAATAATTGATGATGAGACATGATAGAACTTTGCAAAACAAAGATATAGATATCAGATTTCAAGTTCATGCTTGTCAAGTGATATCTTTTGATTGTCATGGTTTTGAACCTGTTGATACTTATACTGTTAGTAAGAAAATCCAAGCCTTGATGTAGCATCAATTATAATTGAAAGAACAAGACATTAGAAGTGCTTATCATTTTGGGGATTATTTCTGGTTTTATTCTTTTCATTAGAAATCAAATGCAGTTCTTTATAAACTAGATTAATACTTTCATTATAAAATGAAAACAAAATCTTTTAAGAAGGTTTATAATACAGAACGGGTTTGTAGAGATGTGGATGTGTCTTTCAATTTTCTTTTCATACTAAAATATCAAAGTAATGTACTGTTTGAGATCTCTTTCTATCTCTCTTTTTCCCTCTCTCACTCACACATTTAAAATTTACTATATTTATAGAGGAAGAGTGCTCAATATTGGAGATAGAGCATTTAAAGATATAGACAGTGTGGACATAAGAATCAACAGTTTCACGCCTCAATGCGTATTCAGACCAATATCTGATATTTGCATTGAGGTGTGACAGTTACCGTGCATGTTGATTTTTATGTCCGCATTGTTTATATCTATAAGTGTTTTATCTCCAATATTGAACATTCTTCTCTCTCACACACACACACACACACACACACACACACATATATATATATATATATATATATATATATATATATGTGTGTGTGTGGTGGTTATTAGAAAGTGCTCAATATCAGAGATAGAGCTAACATGTTTGGTTGGATTGATGTGAGTTTGTGACCCTATTGTAATGATACAATAAGGTAATCTGTATGGAATTTCCAGAAGGATATAGATCCAGGAGAGCTCTATATCAAAAAAGGATTTGTTTGTAGGCGTTGAAGATTGAGAGCAGCTTTTTTTTTTTTTTTTTGTTTTTTAGAGCTCTCATGAAATAAAAAATTATTACCTATGGTATTTAAAATTTTGATATTCTTTAATTAATATATATATATATATATATATATATATATATATATATATATATATATATATATATTAAGTGAAAGGTTTGATACTATCAGCATTCTGGCTCCAGAGTTTTGTAGACAGGCCCATCTGTCTACTTACCAGGAGGTATCAGCAATTGACTGACAATTGTGTTTAAGCTTGAAACGGGCTTGCTGCTGGACTCAATGTACACTTTACTTTTAAATCTTAAACCATTTCAAAATACTTTTCAGTTTTTTTTTAAGATTCAAAATTTAAAATTTGAAACTTTAGATTTTAAATAAAACCTTTTTACTCCTTAATTGTTATTCATAATATTAATAATGTTAATAATAGTAATATTGTTTATTTATATTATATTCACACTATATTTATTTCTTATCTTAGTTTGTTGAAAAAATTTTAGATGCTTAATTTAATGTCAAATGTTAACAGCCAAATATATAAATCTGTTTTTTTAAATTAATCGCAATATGCCCATATATGTTAATTTTCTTTCATTCTTTACAAACTCTCTATTTCCCTTTCTTTCTCAAACCCCTACTTCCACTTCTGCTTTCTTATATCTTTACTTCTCTTTTTTTTTTCTTTTTATCTTGTTTCCTGTGAGATGACTTGTTAAATAAGTCAATGTCTGGTCCTTACCTCCCTCCCTTACTCTTAAATGTCTTAATAAAATTAGATTTAATATTATTCCTATCTCTTCCTCCCCTCTCTAATTTTGACCTCTGTCATATCCCCCCCCCATATCACCTTACATCTACTTAAAACTACCCCTCAAAAGTGTATAAGAACTAAATGTAAATTTATATAATTTTTTCCCCCTTGGAAATGTGGTCTGATGAACCAGGTAAAAACATATACTGGGGAAATAAATTATAACCATTTGTGCCTTAAGGTTGTCTGTTTTCTATTTAAATTGAATTAATAATTGCTCTGATTTGACATTAAGCTCTCTGGATTAATCCATACATATTACCAAACTTGGCGCGATGGATAAATTGTCACCTAAATTATGCAAAAATGAAAATAACACTGACAACTCATTTTAACATATATATTTACCAAAATTACACAAAAATATCTTGAAATCCTAAAGAGTAAATTTATTCCAAAAAATCAACATTGGCTTCAACCATGGCCTCCAGATGACTTCAGAATCTCCTGCAACTCTTCTGGACAGTCTCCCTGTTTAAGGTGTTGAATGCTGCTCTTTTTCTCACAGATGGTGTCCAACTGACTCTACTATACGGTGCAGTCGACAAAATCAAAAAAAATGTGCATATCTTGTGTCTACATGAACTAAATTATAAAACCATTTATCAGGTCTTGTACAAGGTGAACATCCTTGTAAAAATTTTAAAAATCCTTATTAAATTACATATATTACACATACAAATCAAATAAATGGGCTTGTTTTCTTGAATATGCTAAAATGTTGTTTCCAAAGCTAATGAAGCCCTCTATTTGATAGCATAGGATTCATTAATGGGTTTTGAATAACTAACTTACATGAAATTAAATTTGTTCATTCATTATCTAAACCTCTGATTTATCATAAAAATCCAAAGAATCTACAATATTATCAGTCCTGACTAGGCATCTGTTTCAGTCACTATTCCCCACACCATAATATAGCTTCCTTGTGCCTTTACTGTAAATATTTTCATGGTAATTGTTCTGATGAACTTTCCTCTTTGATATCTCATCTTTATGAATTTAAGCACAATACTAGATTGGTGGATAGGTCTCATAATTTTACAACTGAAATGGCTCATTGTAACTAAGTTCTATGTTAAGTTTCTTCTCACACTTCTCACTTGTGGAACTCCCTTCTGGCCTCTTGCTTTCCAATCAATTTTAATCTTTAAAAATTTATTATGCAATGTCAATCAGTTTCTGTTCTTTTATTGTTCTCTCTTAATGTTTTTTTCCTCGTATTCTCTAACAGTCAGTAACACCTTATTGGCTTTATTTCCTTCATTATGAAATGATTAAAAAAAAATTTGAAGGCAGAGACAAAATTATTATTATACTATATAAATAGTACTATATATATTTTTTATTGTACTATATAAATAGTACAATAATAATTTTGTCTTTGTATCTGTAAAAAAAAATCTAAATGGTGAAAACAAATTTATGTCAAAGATATCTTCCTTTTATATGTAATTCAATAAATAGAAAGTGAAAATGAACACCATCTGGTAGCAAAAAATTGAATCTTATCATCTGAGTTGACTTATCAATTAGGTCAGCTATTTGAGCTTAGAGTAGGACAATAAACAAATATTTATTTTCATATTACATAGCTTCAACTTCTAAAAGTACTAAGACATCTAAAAAAAATTTTTTTTTTTTTTTTTAAAACTTTGAGGACAATATTCAGCCTAATGCCGTTTACATGACACACACAGATAGAAAAGAATATTACAGCACCCTGAATATGTGTTTCAACTTATCTGAGAATAGCCATACAAGAAATAAAGCTGAATTACAGTAAATGACATGTACAGCTCAGTTTGTGCACACATTCCAAAATAGGGGATCTACCAATGTTAGTGATCCCATATTAATACACTGTATCACCTTCTTGGGCATTAACACAAGCCTGTATTCTCACATACATAAAATCACACAAATGTTAATACCATTATGTTATACATTATTCTACATCATTGTATGTTGATATAACACAATAAGAGTCAGAAGTGTGCTAACTGAATGAGCCAGATGTTGTTCCAATCATGCAGGCCAGGTTGAACATCTTGCAGAGTATATTGAGTAGCATGGGCACTATATAGGCAGACATTATTCTGCTGAAACAGCACACTGCCTTCCTGTTATAAGAATGGTGACAAGTGGTTGAACAATGTTCTAGCTGTACACTGTGCTGTTCAACATTTTTTTTTTTTTTAACATTTTACCCCAAGCAAGACAATAAAGCCACTAAGATACAAGAGGATGCTGTATGTAAAAGATTATGAGAAAAAGAAAAAAAATGATTACAGCGAGAGAGAGAATAATAAAAGAACAGGAATTAAGAAGATGGAAGATAACAATTGACATTGCATTTAAATTTTTGAAGATCAAAGTTGACTAGAATGTAAGAAGCTGGAAGAGAGTTCCACAAGCAAGAATTATGAGAGAATAAACTGTTAATATAGAACTTATGGTTACATCTAGAAATGTCAACTGTAAAATGATGAGACCTATCTACCAATCTAGTACTGCTCTTAAATTTGTAAAGATGAGATATTGATCAGAACAATTACCATTAAAATATTTATAGAAAAAGCATAAATTGAGAATTGTAACATGGCACTACACATGATTCAAAGTGTTGGCCAGTGTTGTTGGTGTACACACACTGGAAAATGTCCCCTGGATTTATGTTGCATGCGCAAACAACTATCACTTACATGAAAGCAGAACCTACTCTCATCGCTGAAAACTACAGAACTTCATTCAACTTACCATCAGGCAATCATCTTGCAATACCATGAGAGATGCACAAATTGGTATGGTGGTATAAATGCAAAACCAGTTAGAGGCATACCTACCTGCTGTCCTGCTCCAAGTATAGGATTCCCAATCCAGTTTGTGGATTCAGTGCATTCTATCATTGCTGCTTTTACCATGCACTCATATTAATGAGTGTCTATACCAGGGGTTGGCAACCTTTTGGAGAGAGTAGACTAGAAGGAGGAGGGATATGATATCAAATCTTGTATAATAAATTGTTTCAACCTCAGGCTGCTCTGTCCAGAAGGCTGCCTTGGTCTGGAGACTTAAAGAAAAACAAGAAAATTAATATTGTATTATTTAAGAAAGGTTCCTTATTTTACTGCAGGAATAACAGGATAACAACTAACACAACAAAAAATATAAATTCCTTACTCACAAACAAAATACAGTTAGGAATGGCAAATTATTTAATGAGACACTTGTTTCTGCTTATTGTTCGAGAACTTCTCCACATCAGATGAAATATTTGTCAATGACAGGAGCAAAACATCATTCAGGTGGTCATCACCCAAACTTGTTCTAAAAGTGATGTTTAGTATATTTTATTTAAAAAAAAAAAAAAAAAAAAAAAAAGAAAAGTTGTTAACAAGCATATGTATTCCAAATAACGATACCATCATTTTTGTATTATTCAATAGGATGTTTTCCACTTGGCAAAACATATTTCTTGTAGAAGTCAGCAATGGATTCTGAATCAAATTTCAATTTCAAAAATTCTTTGCATTGTAAGTAAATTAACTCCAACAGACTTTTTTTTTTTTGCCACTTGCTCCACAAATTAGATAACCAGTGTCCGGTTGATGGGCTGGACAAAAATCCTTTGCGGACCAGATGTGGGCTGGGAGTTGCTGAGCCCTGGTCTATACAATATAGATAGTAAAAAGTATTAGTGATTTAAAAAAAAAAAAAAAAAAAAAACTTAGTAAAATAAACTCAATAAAATCACCAACAAACATGTAATTAAAAATATTAGAAACTTAAAGCATTGTAATTAGTAATTTTGAATATTACAATGGTTTAAGTATCTAATATTTTGAACTACTGAATTGATAAATTTACTGGGTTTATTTTCTTAATTTTTCTTTTTCTTTCTTTTTTTTTTTTTTATTAAACCATAAATTTTGAAACAGCATGCAGTACTGCTTGGCATTTGTACCGAAAGCTCCAGTATGAACATTTCAGAGTGTTTGGATGTCAGTGCAGAGGATTTGGAAAGAGTTGGAAGAGTCTAATGGTGATTAATAAGGTGTTTGAAGCGATCACTAGTGATGACGATGTTATGACTTCATTCATCTTCCCACAGGACTTTAGACTTGACATGGAGGCCTACATCAAGATCTTTGAGGAGGTAGTGCAACCCTGGATCAAGAAAATGGCTGCCGAAAGAGACTATGTCTGGCAACAGGACTCTGCACCATGCCACACAGGCCGGATAACCCAATCATGGCTATCAGACAATTTCTGCAACCACATCACCCCTTACATAACCCTGTTGATTATTATATACAGTTGAGCAAGAGACCAACAAAACTCTTTGTAACACCAAAGATGAACTGAAGGCAAGGATCATGGCAGTATTCACCAACTTAAACAAGGAGACCACCCAGAAGAGTTGCAGGAGATTCCAAAGTTGTCTGGATGTCATAGTTGAAGTCAATAGCAATTTTATTGAATAAATTTAGTCTTTAGTATTTCAAGATATTTTTGTGTAATTTTGGTAAATATATATGTTAAAATAGATGTTGGTGTTATTTTCATTTTTGCGTAATTTAGATGACAATTCATCCATCGCACCCTGTATGTGTTGAAGATGACAGTTAACCCTAGACTTGAACTGGTTAAGATTATAGTGATTGAGGAAGTATCCTCTTGGGAGTTGTTTCCACAAAGCAGCGGTTTGTGGTGATGCCTTAACATGTGTATACATAAACTCCTGATTTATCTTCATTTATTGTTGTCGGTTCCAGTCACTGTGGGAATGATTGCAAAACAATTTCCCCTCCCCAATTTATAGATAAAAGCACAAATGCATGCTGGGATTTCTTCCTAGCCAATAAAATAGGCCTGTTCTTGGTTTCATATGACGCAGTCTTGGTCTGACGTGTCTTAGTCAGAATGCTATGTTTGTTTATCTGAATTTGTTCTTGCGTGTGTCAACCTCAATTCTTAGTTTGTGAACTTTTTACCATATTACTGTTGCTTTTCTTTATTGCTGTGAATTTGCCTTGCATATATTGTTGGCTTGCTTTATATTAGTTTTTTTTTCCCCCTGTTCTTTTCTTCTTGTTGTTTATTGCAAACTTTGTCAATTCTCTTTGTTGGGCAGTTCTACCATTTAACCATGGCCACTCACTGTACAATTATCAAACTTTTTATATTGCAAATTGGATCAATTGTGATTTGGTTACTGAAAATTTAGATATTTTCTAAGAAAATAGATGTCATTTTTTTGACATTTAAATTTATTTTTCTTACTGTAGTATTCATTTGATAGATTTTGTAATGCCCGTTTGTAAGAGAGACTTTGTAAATCACAGATACAATAATAGTAACACCTATGAACAATACTTGGTCAGACACCACTAATTCCCATATAAATATTTTTCCATTACTCATCACGTGATCTAATTATTTCAAGATGAGGTCGACTGTGTTGGCTCTCTGGTGATCTGTGTTCAAACCCAAGTGTTGGCAGCGATACTTTATTCCTATATGAAAGTATAAAAAAGTTTCGTAGGTCTTTATTAGAGGTACAAAATTTAATTAGAGCGAAAAAATGGACAATTAAAACGAACAAAAAAAACTATAGTAGATGGCAATATGAAATTAGAAAAAATATAACAGAATGAGCTAATCAGTTATCATTTCTCACTCATAATTTAGTTAAGGAAAGTAAAAAAAATATTTTTGCACACATGAAGGAAGCATGAAAAAGAAAATACATGTGTGTCAATAACATATTGAGATAGGTATTTTTTATAAACAAATATAAGGTGGTTTTGATTTAATGAAAATAGTTTCAAGAACTTTTAAATGAGAGTTAAAATATGATTTGCACAGAACTGAGAATGTCCTCTCAGAAGGACAATGCTCACTTTCAATTTTGTATAAGACCTGGATGTAATGGCACACTTGTGTAAATTATCTAGTTGACCTTTTTCAATAGCGGGACATATTGAACAAATCTCTTCTCTAGAAGTTGAGTGGTCCTACATATATAGCCAGCTTCACAGTAATATTTAAATAAATTACAGAAAATGTATTAACATTATTCCTATGTAAAAAAAATCTTCAAACTTTTAGAAACAGTGAAAAAATATTAGACAATATTTTTTTTTCTTATAAGAAAACCTGACCAAAATCTGAAATTGCTTTACCAGTCTTGTTTTTTGGGTTACTCATTATACCAAGTTGAACCTAAAAACTGTATAAAAAGTTTAAACTTCTACCCAGTTTTATGCACCCCCCCCAAAAAAAAATAATAAAAAATAGTAATAAAAAAAAAAAAATTTTTTTTTTTTTTTTGTTAGGGAACATTCTGTTTGTGTATGTACGAGGAGTGATACACTTGCTTTATTTAATTTCTATTCAGGTTTCCCTTTCACAGAAACCAAATATATGATCAGTGTGCCTTCATATTTAAAATGAACATCAGAATGCAATGTGTGCCCATATATGATGTATGTAACACTTTTTAAAGTGAACAGATACTACCATCTGATCCTAAGTAAAAGTAACGGTGTGGGGGGTGACACTTTGACCTGGAGAAGAGTGTATAAATAATCCACCATGATTTCAGGCAGAGGGTCACAAAGCAACACCTAAACTGAAGCCACAGCACACAGATGCTCTTAACCTTAGCAGAAGTGCTGATTGAAACGAATAATCTCACCATTTCTTATGGTTACTATCCTTTATATATATATATATATATATATATATATATATATATATATATATATATATATATAATATGTGTGTGGGTTGTACCAAGAAGTTTTGAGACTGACCTGTTTCCTCCAATCTGACCAAATATCAGAAATATTTTTAGTGTTTCTTTGTCAGGTTGAGAACTTTTTTCACCACCTTTTTTTTTTTTTTTTTTTTTTTTTTTTTTTTTTGTGTATATATATATATATAAAGGTGTATTTTGACAGAAGAAATTCTCTCAAACATGTTTTGTTAAATAATATGGACAAGTTCTATCAATTTTTTTTAATTAAATCTTTCAAATTTCCAAATAAGTTGTTTTGTTTCATCAGTAAATTTGTCAAAAGTCATTAACTAAATACAAATAATAATAAAAAAATCATACACACATCACAATTTCAGTTTGGCTATATAAATTTGACATCACTTTGAGTGAATTGAAGTTAATTCCATCAAATGTGAGAACATCAGAATTAAAAAAAAACAGTTCTGTAACTACACACAGAACAATCCTTAAAAACAAATGGAGTATCATTCGAAAGTACTCACAAAGTGGGGAGAATAATATAAAATAAAATTTACTAATAAAACAAAACAACTTATATGGAAATTTGAAAAGTTTCATTAAAAAAACAGATTGCAAGAATCTTTGTTTTTTATATATGTATATGTGTGTGTGTGTGTGCTTTTTTTCCAAATATAAGTAAAATATTTTAAAGTGAAAGTCAAATATCTAATCTGTATTTTTATTTTTTTTTAATTTTTTTTTTTTTTTTTTATACGTAAATCTAACATGATCCATGTATCTTGATTACTTGTTTTTAAAAGTATTGTATCATGTTGCTTTTTAATGTCTTGTGGCCTGCTTCAAAGATCTTTAGTAATGTGACACTGAAGACCAATTTCAGCGGTTATAGTTTTTTTTGAATGTGCAAAAAGAAGGATCTGGCAATGAAAATATAGGCAACCCAACAAAATCTGTAATAACAATGAAAAATGGTTATGCTGTGAAAATCCTGACTGGATCAGAAAAGCAAAACACAACCTAGAAAAATACCTTATGGCTTAGTCTGTATCAACTGAGAGAAAAAAATGTATTGAATTTAAAACAAAAGATAGCTGAACCTAATGTGGTTCTTCTCTCTCTCTCTGCCCTTCCTCCTTCCAGACTCTTCTCCAGCCATCTCTTTGTTTAGCTACAACTCTTGTGTCTCCCATTTTCCAGGTTTAATTGCAATATATTGGCTTTTCATTCCTTTGTCCTGTCAGTCCCAGTTAACATTAAATTACTCATCCACTTGAGACTTATCAACCATCTCAAATTCCAATCTCAACCAGGATTACCAGAGAATCCAATGCTTTTGAGTTCAGCTGTGGTTACATTTAATCAACTAGATGTCTCTGCCCACCTATTACTCTCTTCTAGATACTTGTCAATCTTAGTTTTGTCTTGCATGAAGAAGACATGGTGAAGAACAAACTCACTACACTAGCAATGGTAACTCTACAGCAAATGCCTTACTTATTATTCTTGTACAATTGTTTCTGAAAATTTTGAGGAATTCTACCATTTCTGCAGTCCTTCTGTAGTTTTTTTGGACATATGTTAGTTAAGTTTACACCTGCTCGCATCTGAGAATTGGGATCATTATCCTCTTTCCTTGTTCCCATTCTCCTTCCTGGTGGCAGTGTCAGTGGCAGAGATGGCTGTGAAGGCCCAGCCTACTTCTGAAGAGTTGTGAGTAGGAGTTAGAGTAGTGTGGGTGGTGGATGCAGTTGGGTGAGTCGGGCAGAACCTCTTCATAGTTGGACTCAAAAGTCTCAGTCCCTCAAAGATGGTCCTACACCAGGAAGGATGATTTGCAGCAGTGATTTCCCAGGTCTCTTGAGTCGATGTTGGCCTGTCAGGTATGTCTTCAACTGATCCTTGAAGTGTCATTTTGGACCTCTGCATATCCTCTTGCTGCTGACAAGTTCTCCAAACTGGATGATAGGTGGGAGTTAAGTGTGATGCATTCTGAACACATGGCTCACCTAGTGGAGGTGATGTTGAACAATGGTAGCCTCAATGCTTGGGAGAGATGTCCAAGAGACGACCTCATTATTGGTGATGTGGTCCTCTCAACTGATGTGAAGATATGTTACAGCAATCCAAAATATGCTACTTGGAGCTGGTAGCAGCAAACATTATACAAATTCACTGAACCTTTGAAAAGCACCTTAAATATTTCAGATGTGAAGTGTGAGGTGTTTCTGAAAAATTCTTATGCTTTGTTTATTAAATTTTTTTTTTAAAGTGGGTCAGGCAAAGATCTTTTCAGCACCTACTCAAGGGAATATTTATTTTTATATCCTAACACTATAATTTTTTTCTTATAGTAACATATATATCAATAATGTACTAACTTTGCAAGCCACTGATAATGATTTTGAAACTTAGTATGTAGCTCAACAGGTCTAATTCTGGTAACTGTAGATAACTTAAAATTATATCATTTACCTTTTGATGTGCTCTTATTAAAAGTGCAGTGTAAAAATAACTTAATACTGTATATACTCGTACATAAGCTGACTTCATGTATAGTGTTATCTCTAAATTTTTTTTTTGCATGAATTTTTACACCCCACAAAAATTGCATTGTGTATAGTGCAATTGGTCACCAAAAATGCATGACTTTTAATCACTTAAAAAAAAAAAAAAACTTACTTGTGTGTAGTGTGTACCGTTACAAAACAATCATAAAAACTTGCACTATACTCAAGTATATACAGTACACCAAAATTTTATAGAAAATGAAAAAAATTATAGGTTTCTTTCAGTAGACAGTGTGTTTGTAGCATTATATTTGGTGAAATTTGAATGGCTTATTTAATGTATTTTGTTTTGTACAGTGTAGAATTGATTTTTCAATTCCTAAGCTGTGACCATGTCTATTGGCCTTGATCTTGTGATTGACCAACACATTAGAATCTCTGATGAATATTGCTTTTTTTTTTTTTTTGCCTTGTGTTGATTCCACAACTGTTAGAAGGCAGCATTTTTATCTACAGTGACCATAAAAATTTGTGATCTGTGTGATTTCAAATGGAATCCTTACATCTATTTATATGCACGTTGTAATCTTTTAACTTTCTCGGTTTTAATAATACAAGGAAAAGCTTACGCCCATATATTAAAACATTGGTTCTTGTACGATCACTGAAGTTAAGCAAAATTGAGCCTGGTAAATACCTAGATGGTTACTACTTGGGAATACCAGGTGCTGTAAGCTTGGATGTGCAGGTGGTGTAATGGATAGAGCTGATTTCCAATTTCAGGCAGTTGTATTCATTTATACGCAAACATTCTTGGAGTGTATGAATCTGTCACTTCTTCCTCCCTGCCAGCTATGGTTTAATTAGTAAGACTTGTATTACTAAAAACATTATTAAATCCAAAAAGTATTCTTACAATCTAAAAATATATTTTGGCTTTAAATAACCTGTGAAAGATTGATAAGCTGTAAAAATCAATCAGTTTTAACTGAATTTGAAAAGCTTGCTTTTATGCAGGTTTAATACCTATAAATGGTTTCTTTATAATAAAATATTTTTGCAAGCAACACAAAATTGTGTACTGTCAATGTTTTTAAATATTTTCTCTGCTTCCAACTGTAAGATTTATGAAGACTTGTTTGTTTTTAATTCTACCAAAACTGCTAATTATCACACGTTTTGGTTCTTTGGACAGGTTCAAAAAAGAACATTTTCGACTTGCTTCTGCATATTGACTCCAAGAGTCTTAGTGGGGCTATGTTCAGTTGAATTTCTTCTTAACGAGCTGTTAAATGTATCTTTTCAGAAAAACATTAAGTATTCTCTTTTTATTTTAACCAGGCATACCGTCACTTTTTGGTTCTTATCATTTAGCAGAATTTCAACGCCTCCATGGGTTATTTAATGCTGAAATATAAATATTTTGTACGCGATTTTAATAAATATATTGCTGGTATTTTTAACAATGTATTTTTGTACTTTCTTAGTAAGCTATCGAACAAAATTCAAAACACTACTATTTTCCCATAGCTGGGACCCTAACAGGTGATACCACCTAGGGTCAGGGTGGACCTGGCAGCAATAGTAATTAGGAGGTGGTTCCATGCTCCTCAAAATCTGCAATCTCCTGATCAGAGGTCTTGCCGTCAGATGTAGTTTATTGTGATACCCAGGACTTTACTGTTTAGGCCACAGAAGACTTTAACAATATGGGAAGACTTGATTACCCTTTTCAAGAAATATCTGGTAATTTATATTTTTGTGCCCTAAATGTAAACAAAGCAATTTAAGAAATTAATGGATTTTTTTATTCTAATATTATTTCTTGTTACTTCTAAATATTTTTTTTTTTTTTTTTTTAGTGGGTACAAGTTTTGGAGTTGATGTCACTATCTTTTTTTTTTTTTTTTTTTTAATAGTGTAATTGTTCTAGTATATGCCATGCACATCCAGAATGTTAGCAATCATGGCTTTCCATGATTTCTTGTCCATTGTAGCCCTTAATAAATTTTATCTTTTTGTTACCTTTCTTAAACTTTGTTTTGCCATCCATTTACTCATGCTCGCTAGGTAGGTCATGTGTTATCTTCCTCTGTACCTCTTGCCTTCAATATGTCCTGTGAGTATCAAATTTTCCAAGCCCTATTTCCTCTTTTATGTACCCTAGAAATTTCAGCTGTCTCTTCCTGATGTTAAGTATAAGTGTCCTATTTGTTTTCATTTTCTCTAAAACTTTGTTGTTACTCACATGCTCAGTTCATGATATTCTCAGCATCTTTCTGTAGATTCACATTTCTGTTGCTTCAGTTCTCCTCTTCATTTTTGAGGAGATTGTCCAGCATCCACTGTCATATAGGAGGATTGACATTACATAATAGTTCAGTACTCTTTTCTTTGTTTCTAACAAAATATTTCTGTTTCTTAATACTTTGCTTAGATTTTGAGAGACATATTTCTCTATGACAATGCATCTTCAGATTTCAGTGTCTCACTTTCTGTCTACTGTTAAAACACTTCCCAGATATTTGAACTGCATTTGTTTGATTTTGGTACCTCCAGTTTGCAATTTGCATGTTTGGCATCATTTGATTTCACATGTTAATTTCACAGAAATAAGAAGCCCAAACAGAAACAGGATTGTCTACTTGTATATAAATACTAATCTGATTCAAATGAGTAAACCTGCTATCATGCTATTAATAAGTCTACCATTCAGCTTCTCAATAAAACTATTTTATATTAATGAGTAAGGTAAAAATTTATGAATGATTCTCAGTGAGTATTCATTACTTTGCAATAAGTTAAATAAAACCCAACTAGTATGTATAGCAAAATGTTTTTTTTTTTATTTGTTTTTAGAATTGATTCTGTTTGTTGTGGATATATCAATACCAACAAGATTCTCCATTATAGTAAAAGTATTTGGCAATGGATGACTGAACAAACTGTATACTCTGACGGAGTTCATTTCAACTCTAGAACACTGATAAAAAATCATCTCATTGAGAAGTTGTATTTGCGTGAGATTTTGATTACTTCAATGATCCAGCTTTCTTGCTTATTGATCTTGTTACAAATAGTCTTGCTGGGACACAGACATGAATATACGACTCTGTCCAGTTTACAGGCTTGCATAAAAAAACATAATAGGTATTTGTATTTGTTTTATATTTGTCAGTAACTATGATTGATGGAATGTGACTGAAAGATTTGGGTATGTGCCAGAACATGTATTTTACTCTACCTGTAAATTGCATACGCACATAAAAACATTGTATTTATTTATTTATTTATTTTTTTTTTAAAGAGAAGTATGATTGACTAGGGTATTTCTGGAAGATAATATTTTTAAAGCAAGCTGTCTTTGTAATTAAAGGGCTCAATATGAAGTTAGAGCTTTAATACCAACTTGAAATGTCCGCATAAAATAATGTCATAAACTGATGTCTCTTTAGGGAAAATTAACTAAGATTTTTTTAAGAAAGATGATTGTAAATTAAATTTTACTATTGAGAACCAGATGAAAGGACAAAATCTCTACAATACTAAAAGTACAGATAAGTGAACATTTAATTTTATTTCTTATAGTATATATATCTTTGAAAAAGAATGCCTTTAATCTTATATTGGACAATGACATAAGATTA
>CAHIKZ030000416.1:1460000-1478311 GCA_903632075.3 Acanthosepion pharaonis
TTTGGTCTGATCAAGTCCTAAAGGATGAAATGTGCCACATGTGTAAAATATTTTCCATTTTGTAATAGATTTTTCTCAAATTGTTTTCAGTATATAAAATTTATATATTGTTTTCCTTCCTCTCTCTCTCTTATATATATATATATATATATATATATATATATATATATATATATAATACAAAATCTGAATTAATTATTTAGCAGTAACCAATTGATTAGACCTTTAGGTAAAACCCGTGTAGTGATGAGTGTGATTTTGTTCAAATTTTATATATAATATTTTATTAATTTAACATTATTTTTTAGTAGACAGACATATTTGAGTGGACACTATTTATTAACCAGTATATTTATTTCTTTTTGTCTACAGGCTTGAATATTCAAATCTTATTAAAGAAAAATATGCACTAGAAACTGTTGGATTAATAAATAAAAATCCATCACTTTTTTAGGTATACATATTTTTTACCTGTCTTTATAAACTCATAACTGCTTGTTATTGTATGTTAGTGACCTTGTTATCCTGCCTGTTTTCTTCAAATGACCTTAATATACATCCTAATAATTATCTTGAGTAAGACATTTCATGATTGCAACAGCCTTTTAATACTCTTCTTTACACTGAGCTTTATATATATATATATATATATATATATATATATATATATATATAAGCCAGTTGACTACAAGTGGAGTTGGGTCATTAGCTTTTTGGTTACTAAGTAAATTCCCTGTGGATTAAAGTGCATCAGTCTCTAATGAATGCTGGTTTCTATTGACATCACATATTATCAAGTCATGTAATAATGAGGTACTTGCTAATATAACTCAATGGTTAGAATTAAAGAGTTTGTTTCCAGTATCATGCTTTTAATATTATTTCATCACTATTTTACTTTAGTTATGGAAACCTGATTTCAAACCACATTACAGACCACATTTATCTGTTGGTTTTTCTTACTCATATATAATGAACGTTTGGTACTAACAAGTAACATAGTTGATTAACTAGGAATTAATAACATGGGTTTTTTCTTTTTTCTGTTAACCCCCACTCAAATCTGACATCCATAATGTTAAAATACAGAAGTCTAAAAAGAAAAAATAAAGTTTCTTTTTTGAGTAAAAAATCCCAAAAGGGTCCTTTCATTTGTTCCAACCATAAGAACCTTAACTTCCGACAATTTAGGTCCAGTACCCCCTCTATATCATGCTCTGTTTTCAAACTTTTGACAGCATAAGGATCTTCTTTGGCTAAAGCTGCAAAATTAAGACTAAATCTGGAATCTATTTAAAGAGATGCATGACTTGACTGTTTGAGAGAAAACTTATAATGTTTTTATTCTCTAAGATGAAATTGTTAAAATTTACTTCCAAACTAACTTAATGAATTATTCTTAGTTTGAGAGAAATTGGTAATGACTGGATTGATAGAATATGGAATTCACTCTATATTTGCCGTTCTGTGATTGTAATTATACAACTGGAAAATTCTTGAGCTGACCAAGAAGGAATTTTTTTAAGTATATATATATATATATAAAAGAGAGAGAATCGAATATAAATTCCATTTGTAACATTAATTTAAAAGCGGGCTCAATACAAAAGTAGAGTGGTATTCTTTATTTTAGGATGTTACATCAGCATGAGAATAAACGCTACATAAATGCAATCATGTTTCAATGTGTACGAACACATCTCATCAGGCATTAGTAAATGACTGGTTACTAGACAATTTATTGAAATTTAAAATTTAAAACCATATGCAACCACTTTTCACACAGAAAAAGAAAAGAAAAAGAGTAAAAAAGAAAGACACAAAATACATTCTCTTTTCCAGAGACATAGAAGAATGAGGAAAAAAGTAGAAAAGAAGTGAGAAGAGATAGCAGCAAAATTTGTTTTATAATCATCTCCACCAATCAAAATGGTCTATATTAAGAGGTCATGACCCCCAGATTTAAAATTGTTGACAGCTTAGATGTTACATTCAATTTATTTAAGTTTGCTACAATGTTAACTATAAGACATATTACACTTCCAATGGGAAAGGAAACTTAATTTAAAAAAAAAGACTCTTGACAAATTGCATACCTTATGAGTTAAGTTAGAATTTCACAATTTTATAGTTGGTAAATTATATGGCCCTTTAAGAAGTAAATGAAAACATGAAAAACAAAATAATCACACCAAATTATTAAAATATATGGATGAAACAAAATTATTAAAAAAAACAAACTAGATCAGACAAAATCTTTAAGCATATAAAATTAAAATATATAGATCATACAAAATAAAATGCAACTGTTATCTAAAGGGTCCTATGTAAGGTGTTAATAAAACCAATCAATGGAAAATGTCAAAACATCAGCCAAATGTACATACCAATATATTAAATATTATTACAAGAAAAATAATGTACAAAAAATATTACATTGAAATTGATCATACAGGCAAAAGATATGCTTTATATGGTGCAACAAGCTTATTCTAAAATATAAGAAGCAATTATCAAATTTCAAAATCTAGCAAGATTGTAGCATCAAAGGTAAGATATTCTTACAATAAGTGTTAATTCAAATCTTTGATTTAATAAATCATCCCTGTTCAAAAAAACCTGGTAATCTGCATATTCTCATGTAAACACAAAAAACAAGGTTTATATAACAATCTACATGTTCTTGTCAGTTTTAAAATTTTCCATTTAACTTTAGGAGTTTTATTTTCATCTTTCAGCTTCCAAAAATATCTTGAAAGTGAAGTATTATTTCTATAATTAATATTAGTAAAAGAAGATATGTGCTGATACCACTGGGTTTTAAAGGTATTCTTAGTACTACCAATATAAAACTTTTGAATCTTTGGATTTTCTATTGTAGATATAGAACAAAGATATACAAAGAATTTGATTAAACATTTTTTAGGTAATAGGCACTATATATATATAATCATTTTGTCAGGTTTTGGAAAGTGGCTCAGCACCCCCACCATAATTTTTGTATATAAATGAAATGATAAATTCGCCATGTTTACATTAACAACATTTCTTATAATCGTTATAATTTGTGACTTTGTAATTTGAGTAAATATTTTTTTTTTAAACTGTGTAACTGGGTTTTTGAGAATCTTTAATAAAGAAAATGTGTTCTTTGGCACAGGGTTCATACCAATGTTCCCCTTATATAGGGGAACCACTGTCGAGCCCAAGGTGCTTTCAGACAGCTCAACCACAAAGGAATTTTATGGTGCAGCAAAGTTCAATTACCCTTGCCAAAGAAATCTTATCTCTTGTTATGATCTTTTGAAGCCCATATCTACTAACTTTATTTTTGTATCCTAAACATAAGTAATTTCGAAGGAATTAATGGATTTTTATTATTTTTATTTCTTCAAAATGTCAAGGAATCAGAGTTAAATTGAGAGGTTTTGTGACATGAGGTTTTGAAGTTCTGCAGAGTTTGTGATTTGAATAACTCAATTTTCAGCCTGAATTGGAATTTTGGCTCAAATCAGTTTTTTTCGTTGGAATTGGGCTTATAGCCCAAATCAGAGTTAAACTGAGGTTTTGAAGTTCCATGGAGTGAATTGAAGATTTCAAAGTTATTTCTTTAAAATTATCATTGCTGTTTTCTAAGCTGGACAAGAGGTCCCTTTAGTTTGGGGCCAGAGGCCTAATTAGCCCTCCACAAGAGCTAGCTTAAAAGTCTGCATAGAGTGGGGCTTTTAAGCAAGTAAGAAATAATGATTATAAAGAAAAACCCACTAATTTCTTAGAAATTATTAACAAAATTGTATATCAGTTGAGAAAGAAATTTGTAATCTTAAATCATGTGCATAACAACCTTTTATTTGAAAGATTAGTAAAGATTAAGTTATTATCTATGTTTTTGTTAGTTTATTTGAGCAGATTTGTAAATTTATATCAAGACAAGTAGCCACTACCACTGCACATGCAAAACGCAACGTGTGGGTTAGACCCTTGATCTGAGGCAGGGCATTGGTACTCTCTTCATAGAGAGAAGTGCTGATCCATATGTAAATAATTCCATCATTGTTTTTTTAATGGGAAGTATGCTAATAAATAAAACTGTTGAAAAAGATTTTAGCAAGTTTTCATATTAAATTTTATAGAAGAAATGACTTTGAGTTTTATATTTTTTTTTTATATTTCATTTGTTTAACGGTATATTTTAGAGTTTAATGATTCTCTAACCTGAAGTTGAAATATTTTCTATCTGATGCATTTGGTATGTTTCATAATTATAGCTTTTAAATCAATTTGGTATTAATTTTTTTTTTTTTTTTTTTAAATGAGGAAAAGTGTGACTGGTATGTTCTGAAATGTTAAAGAATGCACTTGAAGGAAATATGTTATAATAAATAAATGCTGGTTATTACATTGTTGAAATTTTTACACTTAAGCTCTATTTTCATGTTATGAAAAGCCAACTTGGCATTTTTTAATTTTTTGACATGTTAAAATTGGCAAAATATATGTCAAGGTTAGATTGATATTTTTTTTTTTTTTAATTTCTTCCCTGCCCCACTTTAGTTGAGGAAAGAGACTGTAAAACTTTTTTTTATTTTTTATTTTTTTTTAAATGTATATTTATTTATTTTTTGTGTGTGCTAGTGATGTACTCTGTGGTTGTGTTAATGGCTATATTTTGTTTAGTTATATTTAGGAAGTAATAGATTTTTTATGTATTAATCTGGACAGATTTTATCACTTAAATGTTTAGGTTCAAATCCTGTTGGAGGACACATGTTTTTCGTTAATAAGATTTCTTGAATATTCAGGCCGGTAGACAAAAATAAATAAATAAATATACCATTAATAAATAAATGAAATGTCTACTGAAATATGAATATCTATTAAAAATAACGCTTAAGTGATAAAATCTGTTAGATTAATAAATAAAAAATCCATTACTACTTTAGAAATTTCTTTGTTTATGTTTGGATACAAAGCTGAACAGATGGGTAATTTTGAGAATCTATAACACAAAGGGTTTCACTTAAAGGCACTTTGCTTGACTGGCAAATGTCCTCCATGGCTGAGTTGGTATAAGCATTTTGGATCTGATGATGGTTTCTCCTGCCAAGGAGAACACAGGTTCAAATCCTGCTGGAGGGTGCATATTTTTTTTTTTAATAAAATTTCTCAAATATTCAGGCTGGCAGACCTTAAAAAAATACCATTTAATAAATAAACAGAGGGTCTACTCAAATATAAGTATCCATTAAATATAAGTAAGTTCACAAATTAGCCAAAAAAAGAGCATAGCATGATGAAAAAGGCCCCAAACTTAATAAAAAAAAAAAAAAAAAAAAGTTGTTTGTTTTTTCCCTTTTAATTTTAACAAAGTGTTTTTTTGATTATTTTATTAATTTTTTTTTAATCCTTTCTAGCTAGTTTGAAATTTTTGGTTAAAAATCTTTTTTTTTTTTTTTTTTTTTTGTTGCATTAGCAGGAGCAACAAAGATTATTATTAGGAAATTTAACACCTTTTTTCCATTAAAAAAAAAAAAAACATTGATTTGGAAATTCTTGCAAAAATCAAATAATTGTTAGATTACAATGAAACTTTCGGGACATATTCACAAATGGATGAAATTATTTTTGAAATTGAGGATATAATATCAATGCTGTGCACCTGTTGTCTCAGATGATTTGGCCATGAGTTTTGTCATGCATCAGGTCTGTCTTGGAGTTCAAGGTTCCTGGTTACAGAGATCGCAGTAGACCTAGGAAAATGTGGAAAGAAAATGGCATTGGGAGAGATGTGCAGCAGTGTGGCCTTGCTCACATTAGCCTGTTTGACAGGACTGCTTGGAAAGTAGGAGTGAGCACTATCCAACTGCTGCCTACCTCAATCACTGGAAAACCCGCAGCAGTATATTCAAAGCTCTAGATCTTGACTTTGATTCATATTTATACATTAGGTAATCTTTAAAAATATAAATATACAGGGTGCACCAGAAATACTTCTCACATAATGGTAAATCATTTGCTAGATGAATACACTATTGTCACTAATGTTTTATCATTATCTGGGAGGTATTTCTTTCAAGCTGTGTGTGAGATATATATATATATATATATATATATATATATATATATATATATATAAAAAAAAAAAGGAAAAATTATTTTTAGCTCATGTGTTTCATCCTCTGAGGGATTTATCAAGGCCATATAGGATTTATTTTGTTGCATGTGTTTATATACAAAAGCAAGGATGTCATTGGTTTATAAATGCTTTTAAATTTGAGGATGTTCATGAATGTTTGTCAGGTGGTTGAAAGATCAGCCAAAATATGTAGAGGACACCAAGTCATAATTTAAAGTCAAAAAAAAAAGTAAGCAAGTAATATTCAAGATATATATAATGTGTGTGTGTTTTGAACAATAAAAAATATTGAAAAATTAAAATTTTCAGACACACTGGGTTGTATATTAATATTTTTTTTGTTTTATTATTTCAATTAGGTTCCTTGACTAGTTTTGGCCAGTATGGCCATCATCAGAAAAAAAAAAAATATTCCTGTTCTGTTAGTAGCAGTGAACTACAGGAATGAATGACTTTCTGAAGAAAATGAACTTTATCTGTAGTTTTCCTTTGTTTTTATCGTTAATTTTGGTCAGTCCTTGTGTTTGTCAAATGGCCTCTTTTAAGTTGTTTTTAAGATAAAGGCTGTGGAGTGACTCAGAATTCCCTTGGTCATTTTGAAAGTGTTATTGGTTGCTGGGAAGGGGATGTGTGTGTGTATTAAGTGTATGTTATCATCTTTTCTTTAGGAGTGTGTATGATGTGTATAAGTGTGAGATCTCAACACCTCAAGCATGTCTGTCTTGTGTAGGTGAGAAATGTGGGTAGGGCTTGATTTATGGGGTTATATATTAATTCTATCTATGTTGTTAAATTTGTACAAGTGTTTTGAGGCTTGAAATCAATTTGTCTGTCTAGAATTTTTCTAATGTTTTATATATATATAAAATTTTGATTTTAAAATCTCAGACTATTACCTGAGCTTGTTAATCTTATATATAAAGTGATAATTGAAATTGATATTTCTTTGATTTAAGTTTATTATATTTCAATTAAAATGACAGTTGACTGTAATGGAAAATATTTAATTCTTTATTTTTATTATTATTTATATTCCATTAGTCCCTGAGTGATTATACCAAAGAAAACTGATTTCCTTTTAAGTTTTACAAGTAGTTTAACTAAGAGCCGAGTTTGATTTCCAGTTGGGTTCATTATATTCACTTAGGGTCAAATACTCTTCGGAAAGGTATGAATCCATCTCTTGCTAGCTATAAGTCAAATAGCAAGACAGGCTGGGCCTTATAACCTTGGTTGGCAACTAGTCTAGGAGAAGGAAAACTCTGAATTCAGACCAGTGTGGATAGGGTTGGACTGTGTCAGGCTCTCTTGTCCGAGTCACACCATTTCTTCTATGGTTGGAGTTTGTGCCCCTATGATCTTTAATGGGTTATGAGACTTTGGATTGTAACACTGTTTATTTACCCCAAATAAATTTAAAATTTTTTCATTCACATAATGATGTATTAAAATTTTTCATAACTCTTTTCATTGGCATATAACTTGGTTAGAGCCCAATTAAAACCCTCTTGACTCTGATGTGTTTTGATTTTTTTTTTTTTTTTTTTTTTTTTTTTTTTATACGTAATCATTGAAATCAATTACTATGAGCCTTAAATGAAACAATGTTTCTCTCCAAAATGTACAAGCTGTGCTGAAAAGTTCTTGGTCTGGCCACTTTCATATATCTGCCCAAATAACCAAATGTCCTGGGTATGACGATAAACGATGTCAAGGTCTCTGATCAGGACATTTTGAGGCACAGGGAACCAACTCTTAATTGCTGTTGTTCCCAGGTTCACTCTGGGGTAGCAGTAGCACCTGTTAGGGCCCTAGCTATGGGAAAATAGTTAACCCCCACAATGTGGTCAAAACACTTTGAAAGTATAAAAATACATTTTTATAGTAAAAAAAAATATACCAGCAATTCATTTTCATAATTAAAGCAATTACCAGTAATATATTTTTTGGGAAAAAAAAAAAAAATTTCCATTAATAAATTTTCAGTGAAAGAAGATACTAATGCTTCAAAGAAAATTAAATTTCGGGATTAAATGACCCATGAGGTGTTGATATGCTGCTAAACAAACAAACAAAAAAAACAACCAAATAACTAAACATGATTTTTTTTTTTTTTTTTTTTTTTTTGGCCCCTTCTTGATGATCTTTCTGTTCAATAATCTTCATCTTTGACATTTTACTCTTAACCTGTTTTAATTCAGATGATGCACTTATAGAAATATGAAATTCCAGTTCATGTTTAAGGAACATTCTTCATATGTTTGGGTTTCTTTACTAATTGTTTTGATGTATTTACTTTTCTGTTAAAACAATATACCTTTTGGCTCTTTCACCTAAAACAGGAGATTCCAACCTTTTTTTTTTTTTTTTTTGCATCATCCACTTTCACATGGAAAAATTTTCCACTGCCCACCTGTATAGCAAATATTTAAAACATACAGTTATTTGGTAAATTATTTTTGATGGGCACTTTTCCTGCCTTGATAAATTCAAGATGGGCAACTGAGATAAAAAAAAATTAAAAACAATTTTATATTAAATAAAAATTATCTTGAGGTCACTTCTTAATATTAATGACAAAGATGTTCTTGGTCTTCCCTTGTCTGATTTATATCCCCCCCCCAATTTTTTTTTGTCTGAAGAACTATTTGAATATTAATGACGCTTCTCAAAACTATAGAAAATACCAAAATATTCCTTGTTTGCAGAGATACTTATATCTTATCTAGGAATGTGACCCAGTTATTCCTATTTAGTATCCTGTTTTTTTTTTTTGTTTTGTTAATACTGCTTCTTTGAATATATTTTTTGGGGTGGGGGTGGCATATGTTTAAATACCTTTTTAATACTCAAAATTTGATATCGTTCAACAAAACTTTGAATTGCCCACCATTTTCTGTTCAGTTGCTCATCCTCCACCCTACAGTTGAAATCACCCACTGGTGGACGATATTACCCATTTTTGGAAACCCTGATCTAAAACCTTGAAGAAAAACACTTCTCTTCCATTGCCATGATAGAAACTAGATTCATCATTGTTTCATAGGGCTGAAGTCTGAATAGATACTATTCCTAAGCATGGGTTTAAATAAATGGCACACACACTGAAGTCTGGCTTACTTATGACCGGCCATGATTGTCAGTTTTGTAGACACTATTGTGCAGTCATCAGGTGGTTGACAAAACTGACAGTCTGTTTTGAGCACTTTGTCTTAGTGTACTATTTTAGTATATGCCTTTGGGAGTTGCTTTGTGTGTGTATATATATATATATATATATATATATATATATATATATATATATGGCATACAATAACTCATAATTATATTAGATATATATTCCAAGTATCACTTTGGGTGGGATTAATATACCATATTTTCTTCAGTACTGTGTAAACTGCTGTATAATACATGCCCACAATTTAGCAAGGGATATTTAGGGAAGGAAGTTAACCAATTTTTTTTTCTCTTTAATACATAGCTACATGTCTCGTCAACAAGGTAACAAATTACAGAACTTATTCTGTTGTTTAAAATAAAACTAAGGAAAAATATATTTATTCTAACAAGGGTGTTGGATACCTGTAACTGTTTATCTTTTAAACCTCTTCAAAAACATGTTTATGATTTTTAAATCAAGATTTTAAGGAAGGTTCTTATTATATGATAGGAAATAAATTAATATGAGTGATTCATATGCCGTTGGTAACTATTTGAAAGCAAGTAGAGGGAAATATTTGGCTTAAAAAAAATATCAAGCCAGACTGAATTAGTCTAAAATGTATTTTGAATCTGAATCCTATTTCCTTTGAAAAAATACTCTAATATTGTAGCAAGCAGTTTGGGATTATCCTGACCCTGATGTTAGCTGTAAGATATTGATTGAGACGCTGAATGTATTCGAAGCTGAATTGTTTGTATTATGGCTAGCTAATATAACAAGATAATCAACTTTATAAAAATATGGCATCTTAAACCTTTCATCATCATTTGTCTCCTGACTAGGTGTGGTTGTAGGTTACTGCACAGTTGAGTACCTGACTAATTCCCTCCACATAAATGGGTTGAAAACCAGAAAAGTATTCATTTATTTATTCATGTATAGGATGTTTTGGACAAAAAAAACCTGGTGAAGCCCATTCCTCTCCAGCTTAAACCATGGTAGATGTTCTCCAACTTGAAGGCTTGCCTTAGTCACTGACATGTGGCCATTGAATCCATCAGGAGAAACGAGCTGTTGATTTCAGTCTTGGAAGTCCTGCCTAGTGATGATGTGCCATCACCATATTGGCAGCATACATTTTTACAGAGCCCATTCTAGCCTATTGTGGTAGGTGGCTGTTGACTACAAAAAAGTTAATCTAGGTTTTATTAATCTTACTGCATCTCTAGTCTCCCTCCTAATCAGAAAAGACTGATGGGAGAACCAGTTTAGTTGTATATGCAGCAATTAGTACTTGGCTATATGGTGCCAGTAGCATTAGTAGAGTTACCATATACACTTTTAAGATTTTAAAATAATAGCATTCATTATAATAACAAACAACAGTTGATCCCATAAATGAAAGTAAAAATGAATGAAACGAGTGTTAAACTTCTATAGGATGCCAAGCCTCTTCTATAGCAGTGAAACTGGACATTTTTGTCAAAAATGAAAAAGAGACATAATGAGGAAAAAAGGTTTGATGAATTTAACCATTACCACACCAATTTCTTTCTAGAATTGTTCCCCTTGCTATTGCTTTTTTTTTTTTTTTTTTTTTTTTTTGAGAGTGCAAAAATGTGTAAAGTCTGGAAGAATTCAAAATGGCGTTGGGAAATGGAAGTTTAACCTTATTCCAATGCAGTAGTAGGTGATTAAATTTTTCAAAATCATCATTGCAGTCTTAATCAATGAAAAACTTCTGAATAAATGCTTTGTTGGATATTGATGCAGCCATTTTTGTTTACAAAATCTCGCAAAAAAAATTAATGTGGGTTTAATCAGTGTTATACCTTGTGTATAGTCTAGAAGAATTCAAAATGGCGTTGGAAAATGGAAGTTAGACCTTCTTCCAAAGCAGTAGTAGGCGATTTCCAGCTTAAAATACTGGAAATAACAGTTGACAAGTGTTTATTTATAGCAACTGTCTCAAGGTAACAAAATTTGCCTAGAGTAACAAAGGGAGAGAATTTAATGGCGACAATTGTTGCCTGCAGTGTGGTGAAGGTTAACATTCACAGAAGGCTCATTTGCATATCGTGTTAATTCTAAAATAATTTCTCATATTTTCATGGTAAGCTCATCAGAAGATGAGCTTTCCTTTTTGGTACTTCGACTTTATGAATTTAAGCGTAGTACTAGATTAGCATACAGATCACCTCATCTCATATTACTGTTGAAATTGCTAAATGTAATTGTAAGTTTGGTTTTAATAGTTACTTCTCTCTCATTTCTCTTATATGAAACTCTCTTCCATCTTGCTTTCCTGTTAACTAGGCTTATGGCCACATCATATTGAAAGCTTGGATGTGTGGGTGGTGTAATAGATAATGGTTTGGAATTGTTAATTGGAAAGTCAAGTTTCAATTCCCATTGGGTTTGTTATATTCACATATGTGCAAATAGTCTTGGGAAAGGTATGAATCCACCATTTCTCCCTCCAGCTATGGGTTAATTGTAAGACTTTTATCACTAAAAAACATTATCACCACCCACAAAATTCTTACAATTTAAAAATATTTTCTGGCTTTAAATAACCTGCAAAGAGTTGATAAGCCCTAGAAAATGAATGAATCCCTCAGTAAAAAAAAAAGTTGACAATCCACTGCTGGTGAAATTGCTATGTAGGCTGGATTCATTAGTCGACAATAAAGAAATAGTTCTATGTTGGATCCCAAGCCACATAGGAGTTAAAGGGATTGAGCAGGGAGACTTGGCTGTAAAGTTTGTCCACAATGAAACCCTTGATAATAGTTTTAGGATTCCATATGGGAATCTGAAAAATGATATAGACAGTTTCATTAAATGGAAGTGGCAGAAGAGCTGGACTGACAATAAAAATAACAAGCTTCATATAATCAAACTGGTACTGAGAGAATGGAGGCAGGTGTTTAGAAAAGAAAGGCTGAGGTAATGTTGGCTCAGCTGCACATAGGCCACATATACCAGATCCATTCATACTTGCTGTAGAATGAAGATAAACCAACATGTACAACATGCTGCTAAGATGCACTCACGGTGAAACACATTTCAACCGAATGTACTTGCTTAGCACCTGTAAGATATAAATACTACAAGAAAACCAACATTTAACTTTTACCCTGCTAATTTCTTTCTAGAAATGTTTCTCTTGCCACTGCATTTATTTTTTGCAAAAAACATGAACACCTACCGTTTTAAAATTTTTATAGCTTTCTTTGTATTGTGTATAGATCTAAACTTTTGTACACTAATAAAAGAATGAATGACTAATGTTTTGATGTAATGCATTATGTTTTGCATGCATGTTTTGATGTTGAAAACAAAAAAATTGAAACACAAGATTAAAAACAAACACATTAAAAAATACATAAATATTACAATGTACTTGAACTTTTATTATTCCTTGTGGAGTTCTGGGGGTGCAATAAGAAGCAAAATTGCTAAGAAGGCTTTCATTTTATCAAAATAGTGATGCGTTTCCTCATGTTTACATATGAGAAGACACAAGCATTAATTATGCTCTTTCTTTCACCTGATTCATATTTATTTGTCTTGTTGACAAATAATGTTATTATTTCATCGTTTATAAATAGACAATAATTTGCCTTCAGAAAGGCTATCAGGTATATAGTGGTCGCCAGTAGCTTCCATAAAATTAGATGGATGATTGTAGCCGCTGGTGGTCATCATTGCTTTCCTCCTCACCACTATCGTGATTATCACCTTCGACCAATTCACTGTCAATATCCACTTGAGTAAAGCCTTCTAAATCATCATCAGTCCTAATTAAATAAAAACTCCTGAATAAATGCTTTGTTGGATATTGATGCAGCCATTTTTCATTACAAAAAATTGCAAAAAAATTAATGTGGGTTTAATCAGTTTTACACCTTGTGTAGAGTCTAGAAGAATTCAAAATGGCATTGGGAAACGGAAGTTTAAAATTCTTCCAAAGCAGTAGTAGGCGATTTTCTGCTTAAAATATCTGAAATAACATTTGACTAGTGTTTATTTACAGCAAAAGTTCATGAAACAATGCTTTAATCCTCTCAGCTATTGTTCCTTAAAGATTACCAGGGTCAGCAGACGGCTGAAGAAGGGGGAAGTTCATAACAGCTGAAACGTGATAGTAACAATGAAGATCAGGATATTAATCCAACTGTAAATAATAACTCTTCTTTCCAGGCATTTAGATATAAGGTTAATATTTCATTCAGGTATTGGTTACCTACAAGAATATTTTTCTGTTACTTTTATCATTTGTCTGTTTATACAGCCTCAAATGGATTAAAGAGTTAAGTAGAGGTTTACCTGAAAGACTAGCATGAAAGTGGTTCCTTATTCAACACTTCATTATCCCCCCCCTTTATTAGGAAGAAGGTAAAACCTTGTAGTGAGGTAGGTAAGTTAGGGTTGATGTAGTAGTAATCTTGACTTGATATTATTTGAGTGTTGTTAAAGTAATTACCCCATTGTTATATGTATTTGTGGTGTAGGTGGAATCCTTTTCTCTTTTTTTATATTGAATACAAAATGAATTAAAAATGTACAGCAATAATATAAACAATAAAAACTTAAGACGTGTTGACATAAATAGCAGGAATTTGTATTATTTTTTTTTTTTTGTGATGTCAATTGCAGAATATTGGTATGGTGTGTATGAAAATGTTCTCGGTGTCTCTTGTTTAAAAGTCGGTGCTTACTTGGTTTAGTCCCGAGAATTTTGTTTGCGAGGATGCGTTTGAAATTGTCTGTTTTTGATCTTCCTGAGTGCTGGCAGGCGTGTGTTTCTACTGACTACTACTACTTGTCTACTAGTCCCACCATGTGGTGGAAAGATCGTTTTTATAATCACAAGGGTTAGAATGATGAAATAGTCTTCTTTTCTATTACCACTGATGACAAGGTTCCTTTTTTTTTTTTTTTTTTAGATTGGTGAAATGGCATCATTCCGGACCATAACAAAATCCAAAAATAGGGGTGGGCTAACGTTTGTTTGTTTCTCTCTCTCTCAAGTTTGAGTATGGAGGTATCAGATTTTTTTGTGTATATTGACTTTTAATCTATCAGTCCTCCTTTGTCATAGTGAATGCTGGACAATCTCATCACAGATGAAGAAGAAACTTAAAGCAACAGAAATGTCCTTTTACAGAAGGATGCTGAGAATACCATGAACCGAACACGTGAGCAACAACAAAGTTTTTAGAAAAAATGGAAACTAAAAGGACACTTATACTTAATATCAGGAAGAGAGAGTTGTAATTTCTAAGCCACATATTGAAGAAAGAGGGCTTGGAAAATTTGATACTCACAGGACATATTGAAGGCAAGAGGTACAGAGGAAGACAACACATGACCTACCTGGCGAACATGAGTAAATGGATGGCAAAACAAGGTTTAAGAGCGGTAACAAAAAGATAAAATTTATTAAAAGCCACTAAGGACAGGAAATTGTTGCCAATGTCCAGAAGGGACACAGCACTTAGAAATTCTGGAAGAATGGTTTGCTTGATTGTTTATTTTTCATTATTATCTTGGCATGCTGAGTGATGATACCATTTTGGTGGGCGAACATGTCACGAACATGTTATCAACATGTTACCTTCAAGAGCGTTACAGGGTGATTGAAAATTAACTCCTATTTTATGTATGAGTGACCTGCCAAGAGTCCTGACTTAACACCTGTGACTTTTTGGGGGGGTAGTTAAAGGAGCAATCGTCTATACCAAACCAAGACTTTAGAAGGGTGAATACAAGAAGTTATGTCTGCCATACCGCAAGAGTTCCTGGTGAAATCACTTGACGCGATTCCTCGGCAACTCAAGAAGCTGGTAGTGAAGTCTGGTGCCCATATTGAATTTTAAATAAAACCTCATGCCAAACACTTTCCTCTCATATCCATTTCTTGTAAAAAAAATTATGGTTAATAAATAAATTATAAGTATTTTAAAATGGGGAGGGAGTTACTTTTCAATCACCTTGCAGTTTAAAGTGGATATAAATAATCTCAGCTGAAATTGGAACTTGGTTTGTTGATATCATTTTCTGGGCTGATAACCATTATGGCACTGTTACACCTTTCTTGTCACTACAAGAGAAATAATTGCTTAGTGTAACAGGTTTTGTGAATTGGATTGCTTTTTAGTTCTATGTTGTAGAATTCCAATTAATGGAGAAAGAAAAAAAAAACTGGAATTTTAATATTTTTACTTTTGTTCTAATTGTTTTTTTTCGTTTTTTTTTTTTTTATACTGATTACTAACCAAAAAACCATAACATTTATCTGTACTGTGTTAGCTGTTTCTCCCTGGCCCTCTGCCTTGTCATAGTGTAATATCTATACACTCTTAATTTCAATTTGGAAATTGATTTTATCATACTGTTTAAGTAGCAATATAAATATCATTTGTCTTGTCACTTCCATATTAGATATTCAGATCGGTGGTGGTGAGGAATTCACTTGTTAATTTTATATATTTATTTACTTCGTGTTGATAAAGAAACTGACAAAAAAAAGTCGCTCTGTCCATTTTATATATATATATATATATATATATATATATATATATATATATAATGAGAGAGAGAATCTGATTTAGATTATGTTGAACTTCTATTCTGTAATTTCTGGTTTCAGAATAAACTGGTTCATAATTATTTTGTCAAGGCATGCTAAATAAATAGATCTTTAAAGGCAGTGGTAGGATTCAACCTGAGAATTTACCCTTAAATGAGAGAAATTTGAGGAACCAATTCCTAGACTGTTTTAAAATTAATGCCTTCCTTTATCTATTATCAATTTCAAGTTTTCAACCTAATTCAGTTGCTTTCTGAAATTAAGGTTAGCACTTAAAAAAACAAAACAAAAAAAAAACATAAAACAAAAAACATTTTAATTATTTTTAATTTTTTTTTGTCTGAATTTCTGGGATGAGAAGTTATTATTTACAATATTCATATTCAAACTATTGTCATCTTTGTTGTTGTTATCACATTTTGCTGGTTGTGCTCTCTGGCCTTCCTCAGGTGTATATCAATTTGGGTAACCTACACAGAATTCTGAACAGCCATTTATTTAATATCTGGGGGCAGACTGTTCTTGTTCACCTGTTCATGTGTATAGATATTGTCTAGTTTCTTATTTTATTTAGTACTGTTCAGTTTTTGCTCACCCATTTGCACTGAGTGCAAGTACACACTGCCCGACCTAGGAATTCTTTTTTGTTGATTTCATTTTATTCATTTGTATAACAAAACATGTGAATATTTGAAGCACAATAGTTAAAATTATTACTTTCATATTTTCCTTGGTCATTTTGAAGGACCAAAATATGTGAATGCAAAAATAACTGACTCTTAAACATTTTGAATACTTCGAATGTTAACGGGGATTGTATTTATTCTATTTCATTTGTTCTTGAGATACAATAATAATGAAAATGATAGTATAGATGAGCAATGTTCTTTTCTTAAATAACTTTATAAGTCTAAATGTTACAACTTATCAAACAAATCATTTTGTAACTCTTTGTGCCAAAGATTAACAGATGCCACACCTTGTCCAAGTATGATAGGAATTTTGCAAAAATGAGTTACATTCAGCTCTATTTTTTAGAATATATATATATATCTATCTATCTATCTATCTATATATATATATATATATATATATATATATATATATATATATATATATATACACACACACACACTACAGTTCAAATGTTTGGATCCACCCCCAGAATTAGCTTGGGATGAATTTGACAGAAGAGTGAAAAAAGAAATGCAAAAGAGCTCTGAGACGCATTGAAAATAGAATATAATAGAATCAATTATCAAACTGATACTTTGAAAAATTTTTGCAATGAATACCATAAATTTTTCAGCAGTCATCAAGGCTAAAGGAGGATATTTTGACGATAGTAAAATTTAATCATAAAATGCTTTTTTTCTTTTTGTCATATAATTTCTAATAAAAAAAAAAAAAAAAAATCATGCCTCACTTTTTTAACCATGTATAATAATTTTTCTCTTATTTAAAGTACAACACAACTATATTTTGGGCCAATTCAAAAAAGATTTACCAGAAATTTGAATATGAGAGAGAGAATATATATATATATATATATATATATATATATATATAACACATTGAGTGCTGGCGTTAATAAAATAATGCTCAATTTAGAATAATGGAGCTATAATTTATATATTAATAATAAATATTTTTTTTTTTTTTTTTTTATCACACCTGTAGCACAACTCTGAGTTTCATGCACAAGGCAGTCTTCAGGTGCAGATTGATAATTGACAGCTAAATAATGAAAAATTTGATTATGTAACAGTTATCAATCAGCACCTGAAGATTTGTTAAACTAGCGGTGAGAGAAAAATTGTAAATATATTTAATATATGCTGGAAGCTTAAAATATAAAATAAAGTAAGGGTTCAATGCCAAAGTCAACAGAGCTTAAGTATTAATACAATATCAAAATCTGTTTCTCAGAGTTTCAGGTAGATAAAGCATCATATTTAACTGCCTGATGATTGTGTTATTGCATGAAACTCTGAGAAATGGATTTTAATATGAACATAACATCAATCAGTTAAATGACAAATTTATATTTGTATTAATCCTAAATATATATATATATACATACATACACATATATATATATATATATATATATATATATATATATATATATATATATATATATATAGTGCTCAATATGTATATAATAAAAATAACATGTAGAGATTTTAACTTTAAAAATCAGTAGATCAGTTGAATCCACTTCCTTGGTTTCAATAGTATCCTCAGGTGATTTTTATCAATTGACTTTGCAGCACTTTATTTTTAAAAAAAACTAATGAATGTGATATTATTTTTAAAAAAATAGATAATTGGCTGTGATGGAAAGGGAGGAGGAGGATTTGAAGAAGGAGGGAGAAGAGAAGAAAAGCAAGGGATTTATAAATGTATCAGTG
>CAHIKZ030000417.1:0-10000 GCA_903632075.3 Acanthosepion pharaonis
AAACATTAATGAAAACATTAACTTACTATAAATTCCTTAAAACTTAATGAAACATTAGCTTATTATCTATTCCTTGAATAATACAACCCTTATATTTGAGTTTTGTATATTTGAGTTGTTGTCAGATGGAGCCATATACTTTCAACAATTTCAAATTGTCATCTTCAGGGTGTAATTTTTCTATATACAGACAAAACACCAAGACGAAATATGTGTAGTGTAAACCGAAAGATGTTTTATTTTAAATATGCTATTTATTGACAGTTGTATTATTTTGGAGTGTGTGATGCTGCAATGCTAGAGTTCTTGTTCAAATCAACAAAGTGATCAGACAACAACTCAAATACAAGTTAATGTCTCATTAAGTTTTGTTAGTGAAGTGATTTTGCTATTAATCTTATTAATATTGCTAATTAATTCTTTGTATAAATTACTTTTTTGTGATATAATATAAAAGCTGCACACACTAATATATATATATATATATATATATATATATATATACGCACTACAGTTTAAGAGTTTGTGCAAGTTTCTACTCAGTTCTTGAAGTTTCCATAAAGTTTGCTAGTTTAAAGTCTTTTTCAGTACAAAATAAAATTTTCACTTTTAATTTCTTTTTAAACATTGTTAATTCATCCATAAGTTATTAATTTAATAATTATAATCAAAATTATGTGATATAAAGAAAAAGTGAATTCATGTTGTTGTTCTACAAGGCTTTCTTTTAAGACAATTTTTATTACAGTATAACCCGGATATAAGAGAGATTTTCTCTGGTCCCAAATTAGAGCCTGTGTTAATGTATATAAAATAGACCAAACCCGGATATAAGAGAAACCCGGATATAAGAGACTTCTTCTCCGGTTCCGACAACTCTCTTATATCCGGGTTACACTGTATTTTTTTTTAATTTATAAGAAAGAAAAAAATGAACGTATGGAATTCACACCAATGTCACATTTCATTTCTTCTCATAAAAAATTGACATTGTGTCCCAAATTGTCCTTGTGGTAAGGTAGCTAAATTATAACAATTTGTTTTATGATAGTTTTAATCTATAAAATCATTTTTAAGGCTCATTTATTTAAAAGATTTTTTTTTTACATAGAATACGATGTGAACAAAAATTTATTTATGTTTACATCATATGCTATGTTAACAAAAATAAATCCTCTTTTCAATGACCATGACTTTACATATATATATATATATATATATATATAGATAGATACACACACACACTAGTTTCATTAAAAATGACTAACAACTAACTGTGGTTAAATTTTTTATTTAATTTTTCTACTTTTCTGGACATAAATTATGTAGAAATTGTCCAAATGTTTTGTATGTCCAAGTGCTTTTGTCTATACTTTTAGCCATTATCAAGGATGATTTTATTTTTTACTTTTAACTGGATGTATGGATTGTTTTATATATGTATCTAAAGTTAAACGAATGTTTTATTTTCAAAACATGTATTTATAGTTAAGATAATGGCTAAAATTATAACTGAAAGTGCTCGGACATATAAAACATTTGGCCAATTTCTGAATAATTTACATTCAGAAAAGAAGAAAATTATAAGAACACAAGAAAAATTAAATAAAAAACTTAGCTGCAATACTTTGTCAGTCATTTTTAATGAAACTTGTATAAAAGAAGGATTGCTGCCCAAGTACACAATTTTATATATATATGTGTGTGTGTGTGTGTGTAATCGAATAACAAAAAAGAAAAATTCCTACATTACACATTTTCTTTTTCAAAAGGACATCTAAAGATGATAGGATATTTTACATTTTGTCATTCAATTACACACTATTAGATATATAGACTTTCTATATCTTATTCTCCTCTGTGTGTGTGTGTGTGTGTGTGTGAAAGAGAGAGGGAGAAAGTATGCATATAAATACATAACTATTTCATCCAAAAATTATTTACCTACATATTTCATATATATTTCTAAGCAAAAACCTTTTCCCAAATATGGAATATTTTCTTGGATATTGTAACCATGACCACCCCTACACTGGTTTCTCTACATGACACTTCCTTGCTGGTATCTGCCTCCCACCCTAATCTAGACCACAGCACCACCACTGCCACCACCTCACTCAAAAAGGAAGGAAAAATGCCAGAATTTGATCTTCTGTTTTTACAATTGAAGAAACTCTTTCTAAATCCCTTTCTCCCTGTCCACTTGGTTGCTTTAAACAAATCGTTCTGGTGAACCCCTTAACTTTTGCTGAAATTCTATCTAATTCCTTATTATACCCACTTACCCATGGAGCACACCCTTTTTGTGGCACAGAGTGTATTGGGTGCCCCAAAGGTTTTCTTCAGATCAGTTAGGATATAATAAAATGTTAGGGGTCATAGAAAGACACCCCCACCCACTCTTGGTACTTGTCTCCAAATTCAGGAAAAAAAACCCAAAAAACAAACAAAACTGAACATTTTTATAACATATTTGAAATACATTCGGCTATATGAAAAGAATTAAATCCTCTTTTGGGATTTTGCATTTTTAGAATCAAGATTTTCTTTCACTAAATGTTTAAATGTTGTTAATCAACAGAATAAAATCGTATTTGATTCTGAGAATGCTTCAAGAAAATTCTTCAAGAAATCTTATGTTGATTTACCAGTTTTAGTATCTGTATATATTTCTGAGATGAGGTATTATATACATTATTTACATTATTTGGACTATTGTCCTCATCTTTGTTGCCATATTTATTACAACGTTTTGGCCGTTGTACGCTCTGCCCTTCTTCTTAACCAGTTTTAAAATAAGTTTTTTCTTCTGTAAGATGGAACCTTTTGAAAAAAATTTTGATTCCTGTTTGTATTCAAAGAAACTTGTAATATAAGAACAATTGTTCTTTTTTTCTTCTTCATAGTTCAAATTTATTTAATCATATTTCAATAGAAATCCAAGACTCATTCTTTATACAATTCAGAAACTTTTATTGACACACCCAAAATTTCATATTGTAATGCAGTTTGCAAAATTAACAAAACAGCTGCTTACATTGAACCAACAGATCAAAGGTTTATTCAAACAACTGTCTTGATTATTATAGATGTTATTATAGATTCACCATTATTATTATTATAAATGAAGATGAGCTCAATAGTTTGAATTAATTAAAGAATACTGACAATTCCTTATTTCAAAAAAGAAAAAAGTGATTGTGATGTTTGTTATGGTGACATCTGGTGGCAGATGATGTAATTAATAACAAAAAATGACAATAACTTTAACATTTAAATATGAAATTTTAAGAACATTTTAAATTTAAGTGCAAGGAACTAAGACAGAATTATAATTTAAAACAATTGACTCCTTAAATGCTTTTTAGGTTCCTATATATTGTGAATAGAGAATTGATGTTTTCCTCGTCATCAATGATTGCATCACAGATCAATTTCAAAAATGTGTTTTTGTTTTAAAAAACACAAATTTTATATGTGATTCATTTTTTTAAAATTTATTACACTTCAGTCTTTGATAATGAAAGTAATTTATTTAAATTTTTACTTGAGATGAAACATTTTTATTTCATTTTTAAATGTTTAAAATACCCACTACATAAAGGATCTAGAAGAGTGATCATTCAAGACAACGTTCATTTTGCAATTTGATAAGAAAGACTGAATCAGTTCAAAAATTTGTCCAGAAATACTATAACCTTTCAACTTGTAAAGAAGACCAGTAAGGCAAACCCTGTTAAATGTCTTTGAGATATCCAAAGCAAGCAATAGCCCAAGCTTCACCATTCTTATCTAAAGTTTAATAAACCATTTAAAAACATTCTTTGATGTGTCTAGTGTAAACAAGGAGTTTAGGTATATTTTTATAAGAATCTGCACATCTATAAATGGTCATGTGTCCAGTGGAGATGTACTTAAATTGGAGCATCAGAATAAACCTTTCTAAAACAGAAACTATGATCTGGAATTGGAATAAAACCAATGATGGCACGTACCCAGAATCAATCATAAAAATTCAGGATCTGGATTTAGTAAATACTAAACACTTCAAATACCTTGGTGTGTGGATCAGTTATAACAAGTTTAGTATTGGAGAAAAGGACATCTAAAACTTGATAAACTCATCCAGCAATAATCGTTAACAGATAAGGACTTTCAACAGCAGTAACAGTTAAATAGATATAACTTAGAGAAAATAATGACATAATCAAGAGACTAAATGTTCCACCCTACTTGAAATAAAAGATTAGGAAGGAAACCCCCGTCAATACTGGAAAGAGCAATAACAGCTACTGAACTTGAAAAAGCTATTTTCCTGAAAAATAGTTTTAAGAGAAAGATTTTATGAATTTCAATCGACAAAAGTACTGACTACTTGGTCAGTGAATGCTGAATAACAAAGGAGAAGTCATGCTATCCTCTTCCTTTAAAAGAGCCAGATTAAGCTGAAAATGGAGTACCGTTACCTTATTTGGGTGGGAACTGCCCAGTCCTTGTTTTTCAGTCTTGATAGAGTCCAAAAGCATCTCAGAGTCCTTGTTGGAGAAGAATTATTTTCTCTTGTAGATGGGATGTGACAAGTCTTTCACTGCTCTATCTCTACTTCCATGGAAAGTGTTCATGCAAACTACATTCCTTGGTTCTGCCAGGGTCTAACCCTCATAGCTAGGACCCACCATACCACTTACATATTAGCAAACCACCCACATTTCATCTGTATTCCGTTGGCAAGAAGTAAGTTCCACTCGAACAGCTTCTTCCTGTGAACCACTGCCCTGTGGAAGATACCCAAGAGCATGTTTCCCTGATCACTACAATCTTAACCTGTTTAAGTTTAGAGTCAACCCTTATATTTTCATCCTATCCATATAAATTACCCCTCAACATAACCCTGTACCTCAAGTGGCCCTGGGCCTTGAATAGGGTGAACCTTACAGTAAAAAAGAAAGAAAAGTTTAACTACTGCAAAATTGATGTTGTTGCTAAAGAAACTTGCATTCTCATGACATAATGTTTATTGGAATTATTTCTGTGTGCCACGGATTCCTTCTTGTTCTCTGAATATAAAATAAGACAAACCTGGAAAGATCTATTTATATTTTTGAGATGAGGTATTGTAACTATTTACACTATTTACATTGTTCAGATTGTTATCCTCATATTTACGAGCATATTCAAAATATTTCAGCCATTGTATGCTCCAGCCGTCTTCAGGTGATATATGTTGAAATTTCAAACCAAACCCTTTATTCAGTCCACACGGGTAGATTATTCTAGTTCCATGTGTCATGCATTTTTTGAATATCTTAGTTTCAGTTATCCAAGGACACATGGTCCAGTGAATAAAAGTGTCGGCTGAAGTTGACTTGACCCAAAGAATTGTAAGTTCAATACCTGGCCACAGCAAAGGTGAACAAAAACTTGGAGTGTGCAATTACTAAAGGGAATTAACTGATATTCCAAAGGAGGCATGGCATGTGAAACTAGAAAAATCTTCCCCAGTGAACTAAATAAAGAGTTCAATTCAAATTTACAACATATATCACCTGAAGAAGGCGTGTACAATAGACGAAACATTGTGAATATGACAATAAAGATGAGGACAACAGTCTGAACAATGTAAATAGTGTAAACTCAGAAAGGTTTTGCTGTTTTCATTTTGATGAAAGAAAATATTAGCCTCTTTCGATACTTAGGCATAGAGAGAAATATTAACATCTTAATCTACCATCTGCAACTTCAATTATTGGAACTTTTCATCATTCATATTGAAATATATTTTTTTTAATCAATTCACACTGAACAAAGCAATAATGCCATTAAGATGCAAGGGGCTACTGGGAGTATGAAGTAATTCCTGGATAGTCCATCTATGAAACTCTGGAGTCAGGATGCTGAAAGTAACATCAATCAGCTAATTATGAGGGTCAAGCAGCTCAGTTCCTAGGAACCAACAGCCAGACACCAGCAAATATGATTTTATTATTAGTGAAGGGTTTGTGCAGAACCAACCACACTTTTTGAAGGGCTAAATACAGAGACCTCGTGCACTACATGCCATAAGGTCTCCAATCGACCTCTTTGAATTCAGAGTTGTTCTTCTAGACCAGTTGCCATCTAAGGCTATAGAACCCAGTCTATCCTGCTATTTACTCATAGCTGCAGGGTGAAGAAGAGGATTAATACCTTTCTCAAGGGTATTAGTACATAAGTGAATGTAATGGATTTAACTGGAGTTCAAACTCGGTTCTTTGATTCCTCAATTCGAGCCGCTATCCACTACTCCACTGTGCCTCAATATATGTAAGAAAAAAGTTGCATTCAGACACTGTCTTCTCAAGAGCAGCTACTTTATGGAACAGACTCCTGAGAGAATGCTTCCCTGAACACTACAATCTTAACCTCTTCAAGACTAGAGTCAACCTTTAACCTTTCACACACATCCTTATAATCTGCTCTTACTTCCCCCTTCCATGTCTGTACAACAACCTCGTCTAGTAACACCATCCTGATGTTACTATGGACTATTTTAAATGTTTAGCTTTCTAAAGAATACCATGATGTAGCCAACAGGATCTTGCTTACCATATGCACATCCTACAGTTCTTAAAAATAAGGGAGATAGTCAAAACAAACATGAAGTTTGAACAGTTTATCCACAATTTCAATCCCAAAATAAATAAACTTACTCAAAAATTGGAAACATGCAATAAAAAATAAAACAGACCTTGTCGGGTTTTCTTTAATCAAACTTGTTTATATATATATATATATTCGACTCTCCCATCGCGTTCGACGTATGAGGGTCAGGCCGATAAGTCCCCAGGAAACCGACATCCCGACACCGGCACATGAGATTTGATTATAGTGGTGAAGGCCTCGTGCAGGACCAGCCACACTTTTTGGAGGGACGAATACAGAAACCTGGTTTCCCAAGGGTATTAGCACGTAAGTGAATGTAATGGATTACATTCATATATATATATATATATATATATATATATATATAAACAAACTTGTTAATCAAACTTGTTTATATATATATATATAAACAAGTTTGATTAAAGAAAACCCTTCATTGTTACCAATGTTTTATACAAAAGGAATAAGAATGGTTAGCCCCTGTAGACATGGTATGGCATGTCTGATCTGTAAAGATCTGAACTGGCGTAATTCACTGAACATTTCCCATGATAATAGCAACAGAATAATGAGATGCTCATGATGCTGCATCTGTAGGAGAGTGGTTGTACAGTGGAAAATAGCTCATCACCTACAAAGCTGCGTAAATACTTTTGAAAGAGAGATTTATGTAATTCCAGCTCAGGTATAGCAGCAGTGCTTCCTTTTTGATCACAGTTTTTTTTTATATATAATGTTCTATAATTTTGCATAAAAGTTTATCTAAGTTATTTAAATATATATTTATAACTAGCTTAAAAGACCCTATCATGCAACATTTAAGCTATTTCCTGCAGCGGGCTCTTAATTAGGCCTTCAGCTTGTTCAGGAGTTTGAGAGTCCCTAAGTCTTTGCATATTCTCAGCACTGGAAGCTCTCCTGGCTGCTGTTTGATCTGGATTTTCATTTGCATGGGACTTTCTTTTCCTTGCTGCAGCATTGGCTCTTTTGATTGCAATTTGGTCCTCTGTTGGCAGAGATTTCTTTTTGCAAAGTGATAGGCAACAATAAACTACAGAAGAACTGAAAGTTGATCGCTGCATTTAAGTATTGCATTAATATTTAAGCTTACCTTTTAAAAGTTCAACGATAATTCTTCTGCTGCCAATTAATTAAAAGACATTTTGATGTACGTACGTCTTCACTTTCTGTATAAACAATTATTTTTATTTCATGGGCGACTTTCACAGGATTTTGTAATGAATTTCGATTATTCTCAAATTTATTTCCAAGTTATAAAAATTGTAAGAAATCAGGTTAAAAAATCGCCAGAAATAATTGAAGTAATGAAAACTTGGGAATCCAAAATTTCTGAACATGAGCTATTGAAATTTAGAGAGTTGTGTCCCTTTAATTGAAAAAGTATGACACACTGACATTTGGATTTATTATATATATATATATATATATATATATATCTTTAAGAAAAACATTATATCAATCTTCTGTTCCAATTAAAACCCAAATGTTAGCATGCATACTTATACTGATTTGTCAAAAGTCTTGGGATGATGCTTAGTATCACATAAGACCCTCACCAACCCAGCATCTCAATGTGGCATCAATTCCGCAAGTGGTGAGAAGACCTCTGGAGAGATGCTGAGCTATACGGTCTTGATAGCTGTGTATAGTTCCCCAATATTTATAAGAGCAGAATCTTATATGGAAATAGACATCTTCATCATGACTTCATGTCAAGTGAACTTGGTGGCCACAACATTTGTCTGAAGTCTTTAAAATGCTATTCAAATTTATTCCAGGTAACTTAGACTCAGTGAAAAAGTGCATTATCCTGGTGGAATAACTCATTGTTACATCTATTTTGACTGTAAGATGATAAGTACTAGCTGCCAATAACTCATTGTTACATCTATTTTAACTAAGCACTAGCTGCCAACTCATAAAACCTAGGTACCAAAAAGAAAAACTTATCAGAACAATTACCATGAAAATATATAGAAAAGCCACAGGTAAACTACATTACAGTGGTGGAAAAGTGACTGAAGTCAAGATGCCAGGTCAGGACCAATAACATTACAGATTCTTCTTTGGATTTTATCAAGAATCTCTAAAAACATAGCAGAAGCCACCAGACAAGAGAGAGCAGCAATATTCTATGCCTGGACGAATGTATAAGCTAAAGACAAGAAAAATTGTCTAGCACAACACAGTGTATCAACTTTCCTAGCAGAAAACATAACGATTGATTCAATATAATATTTCCACTTCATATCAGTGAAAAACGTTAGCTCAAGAAAGCACAAGGATTCACTCTTCTAGAGGTCACTGTAGATAATTCTAACCAGGTTATGATCATTAAGGACCCATAGTCAGCCACTTTGTTGTTCATGGTATGTGGTAACACCTTATTTAAGGCATTCCTGATTCATACATTGTAACACTGATTGAGGGATGTCAAATATCCCTCCATTTTCAGAAATGTAGCATCCCACATGTTTTTGACACTTGCTATCCTACCTATTTGAAGTTATAATTATTCATCATGAACAGTCAAGATTGTGTTCACTCCAATTCACCAGATGTCAGCGTACAACTGATGTAGGTCTGAGCATTTTCTTATGTGTTGGGTCTCTTCAAGACACAGGCGATCATTGCTCTTCACATCTACCTATATTGTGTGGCTCTTAGCAGTTTTCTCCCTTTGCTGAGGCCTCTGCCCTGTTATCTATTCACAAAAGCTTGTCAGGTAAGTGGCTCGCTGTCCTCCCCTATTTCTCTTGCTCTCAATATGCCCTGTAAGGGTTTTCAAAGCCCTTCTCCAAGGAATTTCAGCTCTCTCTTCCTGATTCTGTTTAGAATTGTTTATTCTGTTGCTATTTTTTGACTTCCTTGTTGCTTACTCACTCTGTTCATGGAATTTTCAGTATCCTTCTATAGAACGACATTTGTGTTGCCGAGTTTTTTCTCATCTGTGGAAAGATTGTCTGCCATATAACAAGATGGATATCACATAGCAATCCAGCACAATTTTCTTTGTTTCTACCATTGATGTTAAAATACAGTGGCACTACCTGTTATTACCTTTGCAGAATGCTTACACTGCTATGTCAAATGTCATGAGTATGTCAATGGCTCTTTTTACACCCTATTATAATTATAATCATACTTATTATAAAACCCAGGTTGTGTGTGTGTGTGTCTGTACGTTTATATTTTGGATCGGATTTCCTACATTTTTCAACCGATTTCAACAAAACTTCACAGGACTACGTAAAATCACCTTGCGGTGGTTCTGAGAGCGCCAAAAATTGGAAAAACACAACTGTTTTGCACGAAATCAATTTGAATACACGATTAA